>JAHDVE020009027.1:0-124941 GCA_022606495.2 Halesus radiatus
AGGAGCAATAAGCCTAAAAATCTACAAATTCTATGCACTTAGCAAAGTTATTCTGACATTAACCCTCCCTTCCCTGTGATGGGTATCTTCTACACGTTGCTTCTAATATCTATCAATATCTCTATAAATACAAGGTTAAGATTTTAGGTATTCCTACATAAATATTTACGCACTGATTTAAGAAATAATATTAATAATAATCAGAATTTATTGGGTACATGGAGGGTATTTTGTGAACATCGGAAACAAATTTGTGTACAACAGCGCTGTGAGTGCCTCGACATTAGGTCTCGACGATACGTGAATAGTATGCGGGAAGCGCGACACTATATTCGCATCTCACTCTTGCATACTGTAGAAGCGCGAGGAGCTCTATGTTCTCAGTCGTGTCTTTTTCCTTCGAGGCGTAGATGCGTGCTAGCGACAGTAGCTCTCGGGCTTGCAACCGGAGTGGATCTATGCCCGTTACGTGAGCGTTGCCAGATGGTTTTTTTAATGTTTTCAGCAAATAAATCTCAATTATTATAATTTTTTATTTCAATTATAATTACTTGAGGGGATTCACTATGAATTTTCTGATTTAAATTGCTAATTTTTGATTGTGTGGTAACTACCCAACACCGGAACGCGGGTTTTTATTTTAGCACCCTAAGGGAAAGGTTAAAAAAAACTCCTTGACCAAGGAGTTTGTGAGTCTGGGTATTGTAAGATATTCTGTGGTACTGGCTTACGAGTATGTAATAAAGGCTCGGAAATGGTATTTTTTTATATGCCCACGTGTTGTGGTGTTACCTCCCGATTCTTTAAACGATGAGGACAGTGGTTATGTGCGGTGAAAATATATTACAGTAGAACCCTGTTGAAATTCTACGACATTTTTCATGAGCGTTCCAAAATAATTTATGAACTTCAAATTGAACAACCATTTTGTATGAAATTTTTTCAAATTAATGCGGTTCTACAGTATTGTTTTTAATTGGGAAATAGCCACCGGACAGCAAAATGACATCTACTTTTATCTATATTTTCATATGAAGCGGTAACTTGGTGATGTGACATTATAATTTAAAAAATAAAACAATAACTTTGTTTTACATCACTTTTATTTATACTTTAGCTGACCGGGTTTCGCTACTACTAAAAAATAAAACAAAGTCATTGTTTTATTTTTTAAATTATCTACTTTTATCATTCCAAATAAGCTCAGGAATCACTGGTTCAAGTCTGTCAGGTTCGATCTGATACACCCTGTATAGCTGATATAAATATGTATTTGGTGTCAAAAACACTTTTATCAATAATATTAATTATTATGGAAACATCAACGAATATGAAATTAAAGAAGACACGGAAAATAAAAAGATTAGGTTGCAACCGAGACTCAAACATGGAATCTCTACTCTATCCGGGGGTTTTAATTAGTTGTCAACTTATGCTTGCTTTTCTCAATCGTTTGTATTTACAGTCAAAACTATAAATAATGAATAATGTACCTTTTGCCTGGCGACGTGCTCCGCCAGCATGTCGGAGAGATCCTCCTTGGCGGGCTGGTGTTGCTGGGCGCGCAGCTGCTGCTCGTAGCGCGCCGCCATCGCCTCCGCGTCCAGTTCCAGCTCCGAGGGGTCGAGGGCCAACTCCACGGCACCACCCCGCTCCGTCACCGGTCCGGCCTGTCCCCTACGTGCCGCTAGAATCATGCCGTACGATTAGGATGGTGGCGATACAAATGCAATCCAATTTTTTTAATAAGAATAACCATAGATAATAGATACAAAGACAGATGTAGCATGGAAGCATGGCGATTATCACCGAGGTAAGTCCAAACTTCACAAAGTATCAAAGCGGGGGAGCCAATGAAAGTTATGCATTTGGTGTACAGGTAGAAACAGAGGTGCTAAAAACTAGTGCTGCTGTGCATAGGTGCAATTTACAGAAGTATGGGTGAACGATGTTGGCGTCACACTTTATGTGTGTGGTTTCATACTAATAATGGTTCATGACACATCTCCCTTGTTGCTGTTATCTATGTGATGGTTGGAGCCAGTGGGAATATGGCAACCCCAATTAGGGTATGTTGTGAGGCTGAAGAGAGTGGGTAGAGGAAGGTTGGGTAACGTGGCTATTCAGATCTGGTCACTAAGCATGACTAAAGTCATTTCAAGTAACGTTTCTATTCCGAATGGTTGTCTTTCACCAGGGCGAAACATTGAGTACCTTTCACATGTAAAATATATGTATGTAATTAAATTAGGTGTTTCCTTGTCCCTTACTGGTCTGGTCACTAAGCATGACTAAAGTCATTTCAAGTAACGTTTCTATTCCGAATGGTTGTCTTTCACCAGGGCGAAACATTGAGTACCTTTCACATGTAAAATATATGTATGTAATTAAATTAGGTGTTTCCTTGTCCCTTACTGGTCTGGTCACTAAGCATGACTAAAGTCATTTCAAGTAACGTTTCTATTCCGAATGGTTGTCTTTCACCAGGGCGAAACATTGAGTACCTTTCACATGTAAAATATATGTATGTAATTCAATTAGGTGTTTCCTTGTCCCTTACTGGTCTTCCATATTTCAAATCATACACAATAATAATGGTTAGTGGCAAAAAAATAAAGAAAATCCACAATGGAAAATTTTAATTTTTATACATTACGTGATATTTAGCAAAGGAAACTACTATGTGATGTGATTGGCCACCCTTTTCACACCACATTCTGAATTAGAAAACTTAAAACATAATATCCAGAGGAATGCAATGTTCATTTGAATTAGCGATGAGTCGTTCATGAACGAGCTGTTCATTTGTGTTAGCTCATTTTGATGAGCCGTGAGCGTACGACTCCCGGTAAACCGTACCACAGCTCAATTGAACTGTGACTTTTTTTGACAAACCTTAGAACCACTTAAGAAAGATTGTTTATTTATTTAAAAAGATAAACATATCTCAGACGTTCAATAGTATTCTCACTCATTTCTACGATGAGGTATCTTTAAATGAGATCCTTTGTTCTTTATATAAAATCATTGTATATGTGTCTAATTTCTACAAGGCTAAATTATGCCCACGACCATGGAACTTCCATTTAATATTTATTTGCCACCGTGACGCATCTTAAAGCATTCCCTTTGTTGTCTAGAGTACATTCATGTCTAGAGATAAGAATAATTACACATGAAAGGCGGCTGACAGTCTGGCATCTGTACGTTATGTACCAATACCTATACGCTGGGAGCTGGTAGTCGTGGGACCTGCTAGTCATGAACTGGGAGTCGTGGAAGCCATGAAGGACTCTTAATTAAATGAGCCGTCGTTCAATTTAGTCATACGAAAATATTGAGCTGGTACTGTGACTTCTGTTCTTAACAAAACGAGTCATGACCCATCGGTAATTTGAATGAACATTGGGTCTGAAAGGGTTAAAATAAATGTAGAGCTGTAACTATAATTCTTTTTTTTTTTTTTAAATCAAATGCCTTACAATTAAAACATATTAAGAGTTTAAAAAGACTGCCCAAGTTTATATTATTATATTTACCGATAACAGTGGGTGGCTGCGCCCCTCCGGCCCCCGTCATGTCGTAGACGTGTGTGGAAGCCATCATGCCGGCCGTCACGCCACGCTTCTCTGCCAACACCTGGTACAGTACTGGCGTTTCCCCTCTGTAATACACAACAATATTTGATTAACACATGGAAGAATTACCGTTATTGGGTTTTCGGAAGACCAAACGCCTACCGTCCGAGTTACTAGATACTTAAGCGCCGGTTCAGCGTTCTTCTTTACGTTAGGGACTCGGTAGTATCTGGGGCGACTAAATTGAAACATCATTTGATTATACCTATTACTTATTAAGATAAAATCTGCACAGTTTTACCTATATTTAAAGTACACATATTGGTGTATTTAAACATTGTCACACACCTGAAGGCAGATTAGATATTTTCACGTAGTTCTAAAGTACATTATACTAATTAAATAATCAGATACTAACCCCTCAATGTCATTCTCAATCTTCTTCTTCCTCAGCTCTATGGTTTCAGGAGTTTCAAGGCCCTGAGGTACGGAGGACATTCCCGAGGGAGTGGCGAGACCCTCACCCGGAGTCACCAGGCCGCTGGCCAGCGCCTCGCTGTTCTCCGCAGCCCCCTCCTCCCCTTCTGATTCTTCTTCTGATGATTCTCCCTCAGATTCGGATTCCAGCTCACCCCACATTGTTCTGTCTACCTCCGGTTCTTCCACATCCTGGAATTTAATTAGTTTTTTTAATGCCAAAAGATGCAAAACGGATTATTCATTTGAGATACTTTTTCATGAACCATATTTAAAATTGAAATCAATAACAGTACATGAGTGTTCATACTACTTTTTTTAATAAATGTTGTTTTTAAGTTCGATATACATAGTTTGAAATTGTAAAAAAATCAGACAATCACAAATCACACACAAAATCAACTTTTTATCAATTTTTTTTATTATTATTCGAAAGATATGGTATTAACATTTGAAAATGATTTCCGGCATATCTTTCCCAACACAAACAGGCGTATCTCTTATTTAGCAACTTTCCAGGAGAGCCAAAAACTGTTTTTTTTTTTTGCTGAATTCTTACACATTTTATTACATGTTTTGATAATGGGGTATTATTATGCAATTTTTTCATATGGCGACAAGGCCACCACGGCCATTCTTGTCAAAGCGCATTCCGGACATCAAATTTTTCAGGAATAACACAAACAATGTTGGCTTCCAACACGTTAATTGTTGCCGATTTATCAGCATAAACCAATTTGAAAATCATCAGCCAACATGAATATGTTTGATTAAAACAAGACTTGTCAAATTTACCACGGAATAAAACACTTACGTCTTGAGCATTCTGCGTATGGCCAAACACATCTCCGTACAGGGGCTTTCCGTGCTCATCCACGGGGGGTTTGCCCCAGCCCCCGGCGTGATAGCCAAAGGCGCAGCCGTCGGGGATGGGCGCATTGAGTCCTGCAATCTTCAGGTTGGGGTACGATGGGGGGGGGCCGTATCGCTGCTGTGCTATGAGCCATGGCGGGGGCACCTGGATTAAATTTGAATACGTATTAATTTAATAACTTTTTTTTTTAATTTCCGGGTTACGAATATGTAAACTGATAATATTTGAAAAACTCCTGTCATCATCATTAGCTAATAGAGAAATTTAACTCACAACACCTGGCAGGAACCTGACACATTGGTTAACTAAGAGGTACTAATCAGAAAATCTTTTTAGAGAACAGAATAGTTTCGACCACCGAGATATGGACCACCTCTTGTTGACTGAGATGGTTTTTATTTACTTTACTTAGCTTGGGGTGTTTCAAAGCCCACCTTGGTTGATGATCATCAAATCGGCGATCAGCGCCATTTTCAATTTTCGACATTTGAATGGTCCCGTTAAATGCCCCGTTTCAGCTTTTGATTCAATTGTGATCAACTAACTGGCGTCACAGGGACCGTTATGCTTGACAGCCGATTATAATTAAATCAAAAGCTAAAGTAACAAACTTGCGTTTTACGGTATATCTCGGGATTATAATTGTACTTGTTTCAGTTACCAATGTTCGAGACCTCGGAATCGAATTTGGCAGTAAACTTAATTTAAATTCCCACATAGAAAACATAGTGTTCAGTGCATATTGTTTTCTTGGAATTCTGTATAGTCACTAAACCATTCAAAAACTCGATGTCCATCAAATACTTATACACATCCATAATTCGCAGTATTCCTGAGTTTGGTTCTGTAGTTTGGAGTTCAATATACGAGATTCACAAAATAAGAATCAGTTCTAAAGAGACTAACTCAGACATTATCCTATAGAACCGGATCCACACTGCTTACTGACTATGAGAATCGCCTAAAATACTTCATATTAGACACATTAAATGGACATGTGACAAAAATGACATCAAATTTCTTTTTAAAATTATAAATAACCGAGTAGAATCTCCCCTCTTGGCCACAATCAATATCAATTGCAATCTACTGAGAAACCCCGAAACATTCCAAATAACCAATTTAACTTTATCGCAACAACCACTTGTGCGAATGTGTCGACTATATAACATCCACTGTAGTGGCAAGATAATTGACATAGATATTTACCGACAGCCCCCAGAACTTTTCTAAATTTCTTGAAGCTCTTGTAATCTAGTATTTCTAGGTCTATATCCGCTTTTCTCTTCCAGAAAGCCTTACTTTTTGTTTTCACTTGACCCAAACTTTATTTTCTATTGTATATATATTGTTGTACACCGTTATCGGACGGTTGGTATTTATTCTTCGTTATTTTTTGTTAACCCCTGTCTGTTGTGTACAATATAAATAAAATAAAGATATAATAAGCCTCCAAATATGTGTCCCGAGGCTTTTTGCTTCTTGTGGTGATCTGAGAGCAAAGAGGGTTGTTTGCAATTTAGTTCCAGTAAAACATAAACAATTATAAACTTAATCCATTGATATTTGACAGTAAAGTGTATAGCTACCTTCAGCACATATAGTAATTAATAAACATTCAGTCAAAAAGTATTCACCTTGTGACTATTTGGTCCAACAGGCATACCGAGGGCAGTCCTGAGTTCTTCGCTGAGATCTCCCGGTTTTTTCTCCCTCAATCTCGTTTCAAATTCTTTGCCTTCGTAATACAAGTCACCGTGAATTGTCATGCGCGGTTTGGTCTGCCATCTGAAAAATAACAATAGAAATTACATTAGATGACATACCAAGATAAGAATTCTAATTTGGGAGGCTTGTATGGGTACCGCCGCACGGGAACCATTTTTTTGGATGACCAACACCTCTGCCATAGGTCACCCCAAGTGGTTCGCTAAGTTTGGTGACTTAGCAGGGGTGCCCGGGTTCATGGGGTAAGGTTTGTCCAGGTCTTGGCTGCGGGTGTGTTCGCCCACCAACTGCGTGGTGGGTTGGATCGGGAGAGA
Source organism: Halesus radiatus (assembly GCA_022606495.2). Taxonomy (NCBI): domain Eukaryota; kingdom Metazoa; phylum Arthropoda; class Insecta; order Trichoptera; family Limnephilidae; genus Halesus; species Halesus radiatus. Next base: position 6,972 of record JAHDVE020009027.1, read on the forward strand.
CTGGTTGAGGGAGACCCTTTACAACTGGCTACCGTTGTCCAGGCTGCTCGATAGTACAGGGGTCCGACCCTCAAGCTCCCGACTGAGGGTGGGCTGCCCCATCAGCGAGTGTAAAAACCCTGCCTCTGCTGTTGTGCCGGTTTGTGACCGGAGGGGACCCAGCAGTAGCGTTTGGGGCGCATTGGGAGCCCTTCCCAGTCGGACTCTCCCGGCCCATCGTCTTGCACCGCAGTGGGTGGGATGGATTCATACGTCCTTCAGTCCTGGATACCCTGACCCCCAGCTTCCTAACTAACTAACTAACCTACCATCACGCCGTTTCTCCGCAGGGATAGACAGAGAGGACGGACCGCCAAACAACTCAATCTTGGCATACACTTCTTGCTTCATTCACTCTCATACAACGTCTCATACATTCTCTTCTGTTATTCCGACTTCTGACATGACCCGACTCAAGTATTTGATTCACTTGATCGTGCCATGTCTTCCTTGGACGTGCCCAAACCATTTAAGCGTCCCTTTCTTGATCTTGCTCACTAAGCTTACATCAGCCTTGCATTCTTTACGAATATCAACATTTTTCATACGATCATACATGGTTTTACTACGTCTCAGAGATCTCATTTCTACAGCATTCAGTCTACTTTCGTCCTTCCTCTGCCAGTTCCATGCCTCACTGCCATACATCAGGGTTGGTATCAGCACTGCTTCGCTTCTTTGGACAACTTTTTGTTTGCGCCAACCGCGTTCAGTCCTCCGTTAATGGAGTTTCCATTTGTACCCTTTCAATCAATATCCTACCATACAGCTTTCCAACTGAACTTAGCAGGCTAATAGCCCTATGATTTCCACATTCCATGCGTGACCCTTTACCTTTGTATAGAGGCATGATCACAGCCCTTCTCCAATCTAATGGGGTGTAACCCTCCTCTAAACACTGGTTAAAAAGTTTGCATAACCATGTGAGAATTATACGGCTATCTCCTTTAAGGTATTCCAGTAGCAATATTGTCGAAACCAACAGCCTTACTATTCTTCATACATTTAATTGATCTTTTAATTTCATCCATGCTAATTTTGGAAACATTCACCCCATCGTCATTGATACCTGACTCACCACTGGAATCACTATCACTCGGGTTGCTTTCGAAGACCTCTTGAAAGTATTTCATCCATCTCTCTTTTATTTCTTTCTCATTCGTCAACATTTGTCCATCTTTCAATTTTATCACTTTCACACATCCGCTTTTCTGGACCATTCCGGGACCTTTTGACCTCCTTCCAAAACAGTATAATGTTTTCTTGGAAGTGGTTTGTCATTTTGATCTCTTCTTCCAGGCGTTTCTTTCGTTCTTTCACTCCATCACATACTCTTTTCTGTAATCCCTTGTAAACTTCTTTCGCTCTGTCCCTCTCTTTGCTAGAAGCACCGCCAGTCGCTATCAGACCAGAGACCAGTGCTTTAATCTCATCATCCCACCATGCATCACTTTTCTTCCTACCTTGCGTACTTATTTCACATACCTCTCTAGCAGATTCATAGAGGCTCACTTTTATGTGGTCCCATGTTTCGTCTATGCTTACACCGTCCATTACCTTATCATTCAGTCTCATCTCTACACAATTTTCATACTTCTTACATTATCATTTTGTAGTTTTTCTATTTTAACTCTAGTTAAGGTCGACACAGTTTTCACTTTAGAGTGCCAGCCGCGGAAGAGGTTAACCCTCGACACAACCAGGAAATGGTCGGTTTCTACCTCAGCCCCTCTGAAAACTCTCGTGTCTGTAGTGACGGCTCTCAACCTAGAGTCAATCACTACAAAATCAATCATTGATTAACCTCTCATTTCCTCTTTCCCAAGTATATTGGTGGATACCTTTATGATTTAAAAAGATATTCGATACGAACAGGTTCCACCTAAACATACTTCAAGCATTCTTTTTCCATTGTCATTCGTTCTTTTATCCCCAAATAAACCTACGGCTGACTCAAAACCATCCCTTCTAACCCCCACCAACCCATTCAAATCCCCTACCATTATAAACCTTTCATTCATATTTTTTAATCTCATCACATTACCTACACCAGTCCAAAAATCATCTTTCAGAGTTAACAGGAGCATAGCATATAACTAAAAACACTTGTCAACCCGATTTTGAATCAGATCCCTTTTTCATACTCTCTGTTATACAGAGTACATCCAAACTTTACCCCAGCTTCCTACCCACCCTTTATACCTAATCCTCCCCTTGTTTTCTTTTTCCTCTAAAAACTCCCAACAAAAATATAAATAACAGTATCATTACAATGGTGAGTAGTAGGCGTCCCTGGTGTAGGCCAAAAATGTTGGTGAATTTTACCAATATTTGAGGTCTGCACAAAAATTTTTAATTTTATTCACCACCACTGAAACAGATTTAATCATAGAACAAAAGAAACAAAGGGGGATATGGCCTGGAAGTAGGCCGACTGTGGCCGATTTATGACCAAACTCCACGGACTATCAAAGCGGTGGAGCCAATGAAAGTTGTGCGTTTTGTATGTAGGTAAAAATGAAGGCAGGGCGCCGCTATGTATAGATGCGATTTGCAGTAGCATGGGTTAACGATGTTTGCAACACTGGTGTATATGCGGATCCATACTAATTCGTGGTCCATTTCCCTTGTTTCTACTATCTACGGATTTAACCATCACACTTACTTGAAGAAGGCGTCATGCAACTTCTGGTAATCAATATCAATCTTTCCGAGTTTCGGTCTCGCCCGCTCCCTCATCTTGGCCTTCAGGGTCTTGGCTTCCTCTTTATCCTGGAGTGATGCTCGCATTTCCATGATGCCGGTCTTCTTGATGAAGTCGGGCAGGTCGAAGGGGGGCTTCTCTATACCGCGCTTGCCCTGCAGATACTGAAATACATAATTAAATATTACTCTATCTAGTTTTTGCTGTAAAAAGGGAGATGCTAATTAATACATATTGTCGCGGGAAAGCAATATTGCTGTAACAGCCAAGGCCATGTAAAAAAAACGAAGGATTTTATCAATTAAAAGAAGTAATATTGACAAAACGAAGAGATTTTCCAACGTTGTGCAGTTCTTACTTTTTATTGTATAGTCACGGGACCCAGATAGATCGACACAGAAAAAAGAATGGTGTATACAAAGTACAGTAAAACCCCTATTTTACATTTTTCAAGGGACTGAAAAAAAAAACTTAAATGGAGGGAAAATGTAAATCAGGGGAAATGAATCTTTGTTAATTTTTTTGGTTGAAAAAACTGTGTGTAAATGATGATCGCAAATAACTTCAAACAGAAAGACGCGTCACAAATCGAGTTGAAAACCGAATAGGAAAATCGGAAAATCCAACTGGACAGATCAGGTGTTATAACATTTTACAAATCGCTAAAATTGAAAGCTGTCGGCCAATCACGGCACGGCAGATAAAAATGTGACAACTGCGCCGGCGCATTGTCATGTGCGCGTCCAATCACGGCACAGGTAGCTTAAATTGAAATTGGCCGACCAATCACGGCACGACAGATACACATGTGTCTTCTGCGCCGACTCATTGTCAAGCGCGCGTAAATCACACATTTTGAATATTTTCGACGTAAATTGCGGGAAAAAAACGTAAAAATCGGGTAACAAATGTACTAAAATACATCAGGACTGAAATAATAACACGTAATTTGCGGGAAAATGTTAAATCCGGGGACGTAAAATACGGGTTTCACTGTATTTTCGTGGGTAGTGGTGGTTACAGCAGTATTGCTTTCCTGCGACGATATAGACAGTCAATTCGCAACAGCTCTGCAGGATTTGTATCTTATCAATCACATATTTTTTATCCAAGGTTAATTTTCAACTTTTTAATACAATATAACACAGCTGTGAATCAATCCATCACCAATTTAATAATAACAGGGTCAATGAGAGTTAGTTTAAATTTTATAAAAATGCATTTATAAGACTTATACCTAACTCGGGGTGTTTCAACCACTGTCATATTTGATTGACAATCAAATCGACGATCAGTGCCATTTTGAATTTTATTTAAACAATCCCCGATAAACATCGATTCTCAGCCCGTTTCAGTGTTTCTTCAAGTTTTGATCAGCCGTCGAGTGTAAGTTATGCTTTCCGGCTGATCATAATTTGATCAGTCGGCTCAATTAGATGGCGCTTAATGGGGACTGTCCAAATACCAAAAATTTTAAACAGAGCTGATCATCAATTTGTTTGTCATTCAAATATGACGGAAGTCGAAACACAACAGAAAAGAGAGTAGTTGGTAGAATTGCAGATGAGGTTATGCGTTGCAGAAGAGTGTTACCTTCCGCTTGTAGCACCAGTGGCGGGGGACTTGCACCGTGTTGCGGTGCGCCTTAAGTTGCACCAGCAGGCGGGGGTCCCTTGCCGTCACGTCGTACATCTCCACCACGTCGGGCCGCACCACCAGCTGCTTCAGCTCCGCCACCGACAGGCGGGACAGCTTTTTCAACTTGCGCTTGGATAAGCGCTCCTTTTCATCATTGGCCTTTTTCTGCAAATGTCAAAACGCCCATTGGTTAACTATAAAAATCTTTTAAAATTTTATTCCACGAAAGGGTGTTACAATAATATTAGTATTTCGAGGGTTAAGAAACGATACCTCGTATATCAGACGCATATTCATTCCAAATTTGAAGATGTTAATAAGATGAGATGAAACGATTACCCAGCCGTGATAAGAAGTCTTATCAGTGTGCAATCTGTCCAGTACACCTCGTAAGTCACAAATGTCTTTAACTTTTGGAATGCTGAGCTTCCGCGAACTAATACCTAGGTAGTGCGCCGAAGGAAAATTTGCATGCGGTCCGCCTGAGTCTATTTTCGTAATATGCAACTTAATTGTTTTTTATTTGCCTGTCGTAATAGCTACTTATATTCAGAGAAACTATTTTTTGACATTGCCGATCGGTTATGCCAGCGTAAAACGGATACAAATTTTGCATATCCGATGGATAATTTCGGCGCATAAGTTAAAAAGGGAAAGAAAATACTTCCCTGTTTACTCTGGGTTGGATATTTTGTGATCAAAACTGGAACAAAATAATTTTACAAGAATTTTAATTCTCATCGGCAGATGTCGGTATCACCATTGTAACAAAAAATGCTAGAAAAACTTAAATTGACATAAATATCACTTATGTGGTATCGCTCCTTAAACCTTGATTTGTTTTCCTCGCACGCTAGTGACGTTTCTGTGTTATGGGATTTATAAAATATTTTAATAAATAAAAAATAGGAGGTCTTTTAAGAGGTCGATTTGATTCAGTGTCCTGGCCTGGCTTGAAGTGGTTTTGGTAGACCACTAATTTATACTAATTTGAATAAAAGTGATGTGGCCAATTAATATAAGCCTTCTCAACTCCTCTCAACAGGCCAATGAAATTGATGATCCTTTCAAGAAAGAATTTTATTATTGAAAAATATTTGATCAATTTCACAAGCTCTAAGATGAGATTAACCTCGCTTCGGGGATACAGACACGCCCACAACACAATCCAATTTTTTTTTACGTGAGGAACAAATTTCAAAGACGAACTGAGCAGCTTGGTGGTGCCATAGTAATGAAAAATTCCAGTTTTATTGGCAAGCTATAATAAGATTTCTAGAAAACATTTCAGGTAAGGAATGAATAATTCCAATTCCAGAAGACAAATATAAAATTTCATCATTTGTTGCGAGGGAACCAATTTTAAGGAGATAATCATTTGCTAATAGAGACAGAGATTACAATAATTCCCACAATAAAAAGAAATAGAAGGAATGGGTGCGAATTCTGCATTCCTATGAAAGTTGATTAACCCCTAGAGGCCCCTGCATTTGCAGTGTTGGAGATTTGTGGATATGAACGGTACAAAGCACTGCAATCGCAGTGTCGACCTTGTACGTTCTTTTTGAACTCGGATACTACTTCTACTATTTAGATAAAGACAAAAATAATGTGACTTTACCGAGCATGGAATTGTCTATTACGTGGTTAGCTTTAACAAAATATATTTATATTTATTAAAGTTTCTTGTCGGCGCCTGCGGGTTAACCTTTTCAATGCTGGGCTTTTCAACACAATCTATCCCACCATACGGCACGTTTTGACACAGTGTATGTATTTTAGTAAAATTTCATGTATCACATATGTGACATCCCCGTACAGGGATAGCTGATGATGGATTGTACATGTGACAGCCGCGTAGATCAGGTTAAGATGAATGAGGGATTCATATTGCCTACCTCTTCAGTTTCCTCATCAACTTCAAACTGATCCTGGACTTTCTCGGCTTTGCGAGCCGTGGGCACCGGTCGACTGGGCACAGCCAGCTCCTCGAGCTCCGCCTTCTCTTCCGATATCTTGAACACTTCGAATATTCTGTGGAATTGGCGGTACATCGGCTCCATTTCGTGGAACTGAAGATTCTCTTGAATGTACCTGAAAGAATATTTTTTTTAATTTCACAAATATGTTATAAAGCCATAAAGCAAATGAAACCATCCAATTCTGTCTTGGCACACACTTCTTGCTCATTCTCATTCATACATCCTCTTCTTCATTATGACTCTTGATATGATATTTGATTCGCTTGATCGTACCACGCCTTCCTTGGGCGTCCCCAACTACTATTTACTTTCGTGTCATACGAGGTGTGTTCAAATGAAAAGGTGAATTTCGAATTTTTTCGAAAAGTTTTTATTTATTCATCAATAATGCACTTACGCCAGCGCTTCTTCCAATCCTCGAAGCACTTCTGGAATGCGCTTTTCGGTATGGCCATCAGCTCGTTCTTCGATTCTGACTTTATCTCATCAATTGTGGAAAAACGCTTTCCTTTCATTGGTCTCTTCAGTTTCGGGAATAGGAAAGTCGCAGGGAGCCAAATCTGGTGAATACGGTGGTTGAGGCATGATTAGTGTTGTTTTTGGCCAAATAATCACGAACAAGCATTGATGTGTGAGCTGGTGCATTATCGTGATGCAAAATCTATGATTTGTTTTTCCACAATTCCGATCGTTTGAGCCGTATTGCTTCACGCAAACGTTGCATAACTTCCTTGTAACTTTCCTTATTAACCGTACGACCTGCTGGCAAGAACTCATGATGCACCACGCCATTGTAATCGAAGAAAACAGTGAACAAAACCTTCACATTTGATCGAACTTGGCGTGCTTTTTTCGATCTTGGCTCTTCTGGCCGCATCCATTGGGATGATTGGACCTTGGTTACGATGTCATAACCATATACCCACGTTTCATCACCAGTTATGACCCTTTTGAGCAAATCTGGATCGTCGTTGACTTCATTCAACGACTCCTGAGCGATACTAATGCGACGTTGCTTTTGCTCAAAATTTAGCAATTTCGGAACAAACTTCGCTGCCACACGTTTCATGCCCAAAACATCCGAGAAAATTGTATGGCATGAGCCGATTGATATACCAACATCCTCTGCAACTTCCCTAATAGTGATTCGACGATTTTCCAAAACTATTTTCTTCACTGTTTCGATGTTTTCTTCGTTTGTTGACGTGGTTGCAACTCCAGGACGCTCATCGTCATTAACATCTTCTCGACCTTCTGTAAAGCGCTTGTACCACTTATAAACACTTTTTGAGACAAAGTAGAATCGCCGAATGCCACAGTCAACATTTTAAGTGCGTTGGGGCACTTTATTCCATTTTTAACGCAAAATTTAATACATATTCTTTGATCCATTTTTTTTCAAAAGTAAAAAAATCGAAGTACACACAAAAACGTGACTAACCTTTCCAGTTGTCAAAAACAAACCACTAATCCAAAATGGCTGATAATGCTAAAATATAATAAACATATGTGTACCAACATAACAAAAAAAAAATCGATTATCGAATGTACACAGCTCGCGAAAATTGAAAATTCACCTTTTCTTTTGAACACACCTCGTATATTCTCCTTACACACCATTATTCATTCATTTTTTAAATTATTTACCATATCATCTTGGAAGTTCATACTCCAAGCAACACTGCTTCAAAAATTAACGCACATAATCTCAAAATAAATGACGATTTTAGATAAATATTATTTTGTATTAACCTTTACAACACAACCTATCGTATCACGTGGCACATTTTGAAACAATATAATGCTTTAGTGAAACTTTATGGATCACATGTGCGACTGTCGTGTAGATAAGGTTAAAAAAGGATTTACTTACTCAACATCGACATCCGAAATCTTTTCCTTTTCTTTATTTTTCTGATTCTTTTCACTCTCCTTCAGTTCCTCGAGTTTTCTGATTTGTTCTTCCTTTTTAGACTCCAATCGATTTGCCTTTGCAATCTTCTTCCTTTTCTTCTTACGCTTGTTCTTATTAGCTCTGCCCATGCCCTAAGGCAAAAAAAAACAATACATAATATAAATCGTGATACATATTACAGGCTACATTTATAAAAATACTTGTTACATACAATACTTGTTACATAGAATTGTTTCGGTAGAAATTTTAAACACTCGATAAATTCAAAAAATATCAGAGCAAGAGGTTTTGAATTCATATGAGAAAGTTCACTCATCAACAGTTTTACTCCTTATTCACTAATAAAAATGTTAATTAAATCATAAGCAGGTGTTACCTCCTGCTTGGATATGGAAGGAGGTGGAGGGGCCTCCGGGCCTTCATCATCGGAGTCTCCTTCATCATCCTCTTCTCCCTCTGCTCCGTACTCCGAGCTGATCACCGGCGCTGGCGGGGGGGTTGGCTCCCGAACCACTAAATAACATAACAATTAAATGACAAAATAATACAATGAGCTATAACATACATTAAATTTGGCACGTCTCCATTATTATTCCTTCACACAGTGTACATTCACCATCATATAGAATACTTCTTAGTAATCTGGACACCACTTTATCTGCTCATATAACTGACAGGGTGCTGTCAGTTATATGAGCAGATTTTTCACAAAAACGGCGCTATACAAATCATTCAATTATTATTGTAATATATCATTTATTATGCTGACCAGGTTCACTATCCTCGTGGGATCCCACAGCAGCCGCTCTTTGGTCCTTGAAGGCGAGAGCTTCCTCCAATGCCTTTGGGAGCACTACATCAGAAGGTTTCTTGTTCTTGAGTTCCTCTGGTTTTTCTACTTTGAGGGAGAGCAGCGAGGGCAAGTTGCTGGTATTCTGCTGTCTAGGATTCTTTGGTTGCATGTCTTCCTGAAGACTTCGATCCATGGGACCACCCCATGAGGGAGGGGGACCCATGCCCGGGGGATGACCCATGCCTGGCCCTCTTCCCATCAGGGGAGGCGGCCCCATGCCCGGTGGCCCGTGACCCATGGAGCCATGACCCATGTGACCTTGGTTAGAGCCCATCTGTCCTGGACCTGGACCCATTCCACCAGGAGGTCCCATCTGACCATGACTTGGCGGGCCCATCTGACCTGGCGGTCCCATTTGACCAGGCGGTCCCATTTGACCAGGAGGACCCATCGGGCCCGAATTATGTCCTGAAGGACCCATACCAGGCGGACCCATCGGTCCAGAGTTAGGACCCATTCCGGGAGGACCCATACCGGGAGGACCCATTCCAGGAGGACCCATTCCAGGAGGTCCCATACCAGGAGGACCCATTCCAGGAGGTCCCATGCCAGGGGGACCCATCCCAGGAGGGCCCATTCCGGGAGGACCCATTCCGGGTGGTCCCATTCCAGGAGGACCCATCCCAGGCGGACCCATTCCAGGAGGCCCCATAGGTCCAGAATTAGGGCTCATCCCTGGAGGTCCCATCGGTCCGGAGTTTGATCCCATCGGAGGACCACCTGAGGGTACCATGGGCCCAGAATTCTGTCCCATTTGACCAGGAGGGCCCATTCCCATCGATCCTGATCCCATCTGTCCCATCATATGTCCCTGCATTGGGCTGGAATCGCCTTGATTAGGTGGTCCGGAACCAAAGTTGGAGGAAGGCGGTACTCCTGGAGGCCTCAAGGATTGCATTACTCCAGGTGGCGGGACGTTGCCCATCATATGAGGCATGTCCGGGTTGGGGGGTCCGCCTTTGTTGGAGAAGCCAGGCCCACCGAAGCCTGGAGGGGGAGGGCCAGGCATCACAGAGAGCATCTGGCGCTGCATCTCCACCTCATGGTCGGTCATGGAGTCATTGGATAACTCTTGCATGGCAGATCGCTGACGACGCAAGAGGTCATCCTGCCTTTGCTGTTCGATCATGGCTTGTTGCTGCGCTATCCTCACCGCCATCCCATCCTTAAACGAGTAAAGGTTTCCTTACTAAGTTACCAAACATGTAAGCATATGGTAAATGTATTTTAGTAAAATTCCGTTCACTGTTAATACATATAGGATTTTAAAACAAAACTTCGTTTCAGATATTATTATTAAAAAATTATATTACTGAAAATTAGAAAAATATATTGGCATGCGCGAAAACGCAAAATAATGCGTATAAATTCATTTAAAGTTTGAAGTTTATGTATGTGATTTTTAGGTTAGTATTCTTTTTCTCGGTAAACCCAAACTAAGAACCGTATAACCTATTTTATATGTAATTAATATACTGTATTATATTTGGTAATTCTTTAGTTCGAGTTTAAAGAAACGAAAAAAAAATTAAACGGAATTGTGTAATTTTACTGCTGTCACATAAATTCGGGTATAAGATCAGTTATGAGAATGATAAGTCATAAAGGATCAATTCTAAAACTTATGTAGTGCATTCTGAGAAATATGAAATTATATGCACATTATTCAACAAATAATGAAAAAAAATTACAAGTTTAGAGTGCTTTAGTTATCAAAAAAATACTATTGCTGTCGTCCTGCACGAAAACATAACCAACAATGTATTATTTTTACTTACCTCTTCGCTGCTTTCACTCATAGCTAATTGATTTTTAGCAGTTAAATACTAATACAGTAAGCAGATTTGGTTTTGCGGTTTAAATGTTTTATTGTAGCCATATATCAAAGTTGTACACAAATATAATGGAAAACGCCGACGAAAATCGACGATCTGACAGCGGATCCGCTACTATTTATTCATAGATATTTGGTTTATCGCATAGACGCATAGATATACAAATCAGCGTTGCCATCTTGATATCGACATTTCCGCTAGTGTGATATAAATTCCGTCTGATTCGCGTAAAAACTGACTTAAGCCACGTCTCCTGAAAAACTTTACACAAAAAAACCATACACGGAAACATTTGTTTTCATACACATTCCTTCTCCTGCTAAAATGTTTTGTTTTGATTAAAAACAAGACATTTTGCGTAGACAACAAGATGAGTTCAAGAATAATATCATATTTTGAATGTAATACATATTTTTATAGGTTGTAATAAAAAACCATTGTTTTGTTTATTGTTTGAATAAAAAAATAAAATATAAATGTCAAAGAATGTAAAAATAATAAGAAATATTTTGTGCAAGCCATTGTAATACAGTCAATGAATGTGTTTATCACGATGATTAAATATGCATTAGCACGACGTTCTTAATATGCACAAAATTAATGAAAAACTATTTCAGTCACCAGAGAAGCATAATCACACATTTTTATTAATTTAAAGTTTCCAGTTTTTCTGTGGCTTTTAGGTTTTTAAAAACTGAAAACAAAAAACCTAAAAACCTCTTATGTCTAATCAAAACATGGTATTATATGTAAAGTAGGTTTTAGACAAGAAGAAGACCTGCTTATATGCATATTTACCTCACGATGTTTACTTTTAAAAGTTCTTAATATGAGGGCTGTAGTAATATTAGAAATAGCACACATGTGTGGAATTTACTCTCAGTATCGCCCTGGGGAAACACCACCATTCAAAATTGAAACGTTGCTTGAAATGGCTTTTAGCCGTGTTTGGTGACCAGATCTGAATAGCCAGGTATTTTCCCACCTCCCTCTTCCCCTTCTCCTTCCCCTCCACAATACCTTCAGCCCCACAACATTCCCCAATTGGGAATCTCACTGGATCCAGACGGTTGGGAGCAGATGGGACTCTTGTACGGTATTCATATAAAAAAATATTTAAAAAAACATAATAAGAGAATACATAACAGTTAAATGCATTATTATTATTACTGTTATACAGGCAAACATCTTATAATAATATATTATAATTTCGCTCAGTGCAAATAACCTAAAAAAAAAAACTGTCCGATTTATGACGAAGTACCATCGTACGGGAGGCATAGATAAATCTACACCGTGCGGCGATTTTAAAAAATGAAACAAACCCTTCCCCCCCTTCCCCTCTTCAACCTCGAGAGGAATGTTTTCCATCGTTTGCCGAAGACAAAAACATTCTGTACGCATACAAAAATGCATACGGGGACGCCCATTTGTTTTGTTTTTTGTGTAAATGTATTCAAAAAACAGTCGCAGGAAACGTGGCTTTAGATTTCCACCAGATATTCCACTGATTTTGAAATAAGCCTTCCACACGACTGGTTTGCCCGACACTAAAAAAGCCATGACGTCGAAAGGTTCGACCATACGGTCGTCCTTTTCTAAAGTCAAGCCTACCAACTTTAGGAAAGGACGACCGGATGGTCAAACTTTTCGACGCAATGGCTTTTTTACTATCGGGCAAACCAGTCGTGTGGATGGTTTATTAGAGCAATAATATCTTTAATGAACCATTATAGTAGTAATAAAAATAAGTAACAAAAGTACATAGTGATTAAAACTCTTCAAACAAAACAATAAAAACTATGTTACTCAGTGTCAGCTTCAGTGATGGTATGTCTAGGGAAATTTCCCTAGATCTAGGGGAGAAAAAAAAATAGGTAAAAGGGAAATCACCACAATATTTAGGGAAATTTTAAACCCTAGCTCTTGGAAAAACTTTTTATTTTTACATGTAACAATATTACTGACATTGTTAATAAACTTAAATTATTATGATATTTATCACTGGCAACAAAAAAAACACTAATATTATACTTATCTATATCGATTTGGTTATGTAGGTCCCTAACAACTTCCAATAAATTTTATTTTTACTTTTCGTACAATACATGAACAATAACACGACAATATCTTTTCGGGATTGCCAGTAAACTTAAATAATTTTAAAATAAATGAACAAGAAATGTTTTCTATGACCCACTATCAAATGTATCGATATCAACATATTATAATTACATATTATTTATACAAAACATTTCTTATTCATTTAATTAACCCCACCCACCACACCACACACAGAAGCACATCTTTTTATGCGGGTACATCATTTTATCAAAAATATAGACACAAAAGTACATATTTATTATGTATTACTATAAAAATGTATTGTTGCAATATAGATATGAATTATTACTTCGTATCAATGGATTTTTCATTTTCCTTATCATGTTTCCGAAATGTGTACCATTTTGTCATCTAGTTGGGGCCCCCTCCGAGGTTTGTGCCCTAGGAATATTTTTTGTGTCCTCAATGCGTATAGTTTTGACACCTAGATGAGCCCCCCGAGAGGGGGTTCTAGGAAAAAATGACATTTTATTTTGTTAATCCTGTGTCCTTGGTGTGTACCATTTTGGCCGAAGCCCCCTAGTATATTTTTTTTATTTGAGTACCACAAAACCGACTGCTCCCAACTGTGAGCCGTCTGCTTTGGATGAGAACACGTAAACGTTTTTGGTATGTATAAATTTATGTTGTGCCGTGTAGGGACAATCAGGGGGCTTTTAGAATAATTTAATAGCAGCTTCGTTTTTTTCTTCAAAAAGTAGAGTCTTGACGTGAGAACCATAGAGGGACTCATCTGGTCCTTAAAACGGTTCAGGAAAGTAGTGGGTGCACTTGACTGCTCCCAACCGTCTGGGGCTAGTTAGAGTATGGCACCCCCAACTGGGGTATGTTGTTAGGCTGAAGGTAGTAAGGGGAGGAAGGAGATAAGGAGGATGAAGGTGGAGAAGTACCTGGTTATTCAGATCTGGTCAAATACAGCTAAAGCCATTTAGCAACATTTCATTTCTGAATGGTGATCTTTCATCAGGGCAATGCTGAAAGTATCTACCGCTCTGATACATGCCGCAAACATACTATGTATTTTTTTATGATTAAGTGGTGAAATAACACAAATTAATCAAATAAAATTTACTTACACACGCTGAGATTTAAGCCTGCGACCTCCCGATTTGTAACTATAGTTTGTAACCACTCAACCACGGAGACCGTCAAAGGGTGGCTGGAGGCTGTTACGTCACATTCGCCTATATTTCTAGTTAGACATGCAATGTGGTCGATTTAAATAATAATAAAAGTAGCCACAACTGCAATGTACGTTTTGATTGAAATCCATTTGTATGAATACTAAACGAATAACCTCAAGTAAAGTGGTTTGTTGTTTATTTTTCATCATACCTCTTAGGGCTTTATTGTAATTTGGGGTTACTAACTTGGTAAGCTTCTTCGTAAGTTACTTCCTACGTAAAAATTATGATATAACTATTTTTAATTCCCTTCTATAGTACACAAAACTTAGCGAAGAGAGGGATAGAGCGAAAGAAGTTTATAAGGGATGCAAGAAAAGAGTACGTGCTGGAGTGAAAGAACGAAAGAAACGCTTGGAAGAGGAAGAGGGGATCAAAATGACAAACCACTTCCAAGAAAACATTAAACTGTTTTGGAAGGAGGTCAAAAGGTCCCGGAATGGTCCAGAAAGCGGATGTGTGAAAGTGATAAAATCGAAAGATGGAAAAATGCTGACGAATGAGAAAGATATAAAAGAGAGATGGATGAAATACTTTGAAGAGGTCTTCGAAAGCAACCCGAGTGATAGTGATTCTAGTTGCGAGTCAGGTATGAATGACGATAGGGAGAATGTTCCCAAAATCAGCATGGATGAAATTAAAAGATCAATTAAATGTATGAAGAATGGTAAGGCTGTTGGTTTCGATAATATTGCTGCGAATACTTTAAAGGAGATAGCCGTATAATTCTCACATGGTTATGCAAACTTTGTAACCAGTGTTTAGAGGAGGGTTACACCCTATTAGATTGGCGAAGGGCTGTGATCATGCCTCTATACAAAGGGAAAGGGTCACGCATGGAATGTGGAAATCACAGGGCTATTAGCCTGCTAAGTTCAGTTGGAAAGCTGTATGGTAGGATATTGATTGAAAGGGTACAAATGAAAACAAAGGATAAAATATGGGATGTGCAAGGTGCATTTATGAGTGGAAGGGGGTGCATGGATCAGATTTTCTCATTGCGGATGCTCACAGAGAAGGTTCTGGCAAAAAATCAAAAACTTTTCTGTGCTTTTGTAGATCTACAAAAAGCATACGACCGAGTTGACAGAAATAAGTTATGGAAGGTGTTGTCCAAGTATGGAGTGAATACAAATCTTATACAGGCAATCGCATCTCTGTATGAGGGAAGCGTTGCATGTGTTAGGGCAAACGGTGATTTTACGGGGTGGTTTGACATCACAAAAGGTGTAAAGCAAGGCTGCGTAATGTCACCGTGGTTATTCAATCTATACATGGATAATTGTATGCAAGAATTGAAAGAGGTGGGCTTGGGCGCAAAAATGAGTAGTCTGCAAGTATGTTGCCTGTTGTATGCTGATGATGCGGTGCTGATTGCTAACAGTATGGAAGATCTACAGTCCCTCGTATCTAGGATGAACGAAGTATGTATGAAGAATGAGAAGTAATGATGAATGTAAGTAAGTCTAAAGTCATGGTGTTTGAAAGAGAGAGTACGAAAACAGTGTGCAATATAGTTGTGAATGATGAATACTTGGAGCAGGTAGATGAGTTTGTGTATTTGAGAAGTATGTTCACGAGAGATGGAAAGACTGATAGGGATATTGAAAGAAGGGTGAATGCAGGAAACTCCATTAACGGAGGACTGAACGCTGTTGGCGCAAACAAAAAGTTGTTGAAAGAAGCGAAGCTAGCAGTCCACAATGGAGTGCTGATACCAACTCTGATGTATGGCAGTGAGGCATGGAACTGGCACAGGAAGGATGAAAGTAGACTGAATGCTGTAGAAATGAGATCTCTGAGACGAATGTGTGGTAAAACCATGTATGATCGTGTCAAAAATGTTGAGATTCGTAAAGAATGCAAGGCTGATGTAAGCGTAGTGAGCAAGATTAAGAAAGGGACGCTTAGATGGTTTGGGCATGTAGAGCGAATGAATGAAGAAAGGAGTGTAAGGAGAATATATGACGCGAATGTGAATGGAAGAAGAAGCCGGGGACGTCCAAGGAAGACGTGGCACGATCAAGTGAATCAAATACTTGAGTCGGGCCATGTCAGAAGTCGGAATAACAGAAGAGAATGTATGAGACGTTGTATGAAAGTGAATGAAGCAAGAAGTGTATGCCAAGATCGAGTTGTCTGGCGGTCCGTCCTCTCTGTCTACCCCTTCGGGGAAACGGCGTGATGGTTAGTTACTTAGTTAGTCACCATAAAGAGTAAAGTGAATGTGGAAAAACCTACAATAAAAAGTTTTACAAGAATAACAAAAATAATAATACCGTTACATTGTAATAACGCCTTGTAATAAAAACTGCAAGTGACGCTTGTGGTACATGTGAGCTAAATTAAAAAAAAAAGTTATTTAAAAATCTGGAACCCAGTACTAATTTCAAATCTATTCTTTTGTATTGAGGTGTTTTTTTTAAAATTATGAATACCGCACAAGAGTTCCAACTGACTGGAGGCAGTGGGGGAATGTTGTGAGGCTGAAGGTATTCGGGAAGGGAAGGAGAAGGGGAAGAGGAAGGTGGGGAAAATACCTGGCTATTCACCAAACACGGCTAAAAGCCATTTCAAGCAACGTTTCAATTCTTAATGTTATCTTAAACCAGGGCGATACTGAGAGTATCTTCCACTCTGACGTTTAAGATTTTCATTAGAGCATTTTGGGAATTTAATAGCTTGCATCGGGAATTGACCACTGCCTCATTGTAGCATAAAAACAATTTACTCTACCTGAAGTAAACATTAAGGATAGAGCTTCTTTCAATCTGTAGAGAGTGGTAAATCTATGAACCTGTATTTGGGGTAGCACGGGACATAAACAATAACATAATTTAACAGGTGGTTATTTTATTTAGAGATGAATAGATTACAATACATTAATATCTGGTAGACAGCTTATTTTGGTAGGTAGATAAAAATTAAATCAAATGAAACACTAATTTTGTAAACACCACTTAACATTGCGTGTTGTCTTAAATTAAAATGGTGTAAACAGAATAAATGCTTTATTAAAAAATAATCTACAATAAAGTTATAAATTTCCAACAAAGAAATGTCAAAAATCAGTAAAAATTCCTTTTGTCTATTATAAGACAATAATCATTATCCTAAGGGAAAATGGGAACCTCATAAATATGATGTGAACATGCTATTTCATAATATGCAACGATAATTTTGCTGGAATTTTTAATCCCGATAAGAATAACTATTATAAATTTGCAAATTATGCATTTTTCCAATATTTTAAGCATTTAAAATACCATTTTGATTAAACTACGAGATTAAATATTTAGAAATGATTAGATTAATAATTAAATAAACATTATTTTAATAGAATCACATTGCTAAGATATAACACTGTTTAATGCCCTAGATTTATATTCTACGATCACCAAAATTGATGCGAAGTATCTAACGATTAGGCAAGAAAAAAAAGGTAAAAACTAACCATCAGTATTTATAATCTATTATATATAGATACATGTAAATTGCACAAATTGAACAACAATTGTATGGAGCAAGCTATCAGAACAGGAGATCTCATATTCATATTATATCATTTCTATTGTATAATCTACAATAATGGCATCAACCGATCTAACTGGCTTGGTTCATATAAATACAGGTGCTCGATCCAATTGTTGTTTTACCTGTCATTTATAGCAAACTTCATCATCGTGTAAGAAAGTCATTTAAAAAAAAATTTTAAACCAAAATTTTGAAGTTACGGAATGTAAAGTTTATAAAAGTCAAATATAATTTTTCTAAAATACATCAAACTTTGAAGACTCGTGGCAACATCCTTGAAAATCTATCGTTTTTCTGATGCACTCTCCTATTGGAGGTTGGCTATCTTCGGTGGAATCTTCGTACTGCAGACTGCATCTCATCAATTCAGTAGAACTGCACTTGCTCCGGTCATGCAAGATTCAAAGATATGAGGTGCATCGCCGTCCTATATACCATGTCTTGCATCAATATCCCTGGGTTATGAGTTGGGTACTCTTATATTTTTTACCCCTCAGTATGTGGACGAGATATTGGAATTTCCTTATTTTTATATGCAGTACAATTTAGCAAAATTAATCAATAAAATTTATGGAAATTATTTCTAGTTACTGGATACTATGATTAACACGAATGTAAACAATAATCATTTTCAGATGAGCTATGCTAATTACACATTATGTCGATAAAATCTATTAATTTTTTAGCAAATTACAAGCTGCATCCCCATTATTTCAAGTACTATAAATATTTCATTAGTGATCATATTTACCAAAAAGTAATTGCTGAAAAAAGCGCTAGAATGTCTGCTAAGTGGTGAGGTTTTTAAAACTACTCTTGCCAACATTAGTGATAGAAGAAACAGTGTTTGAACAACAAAAATAAATTAATATTCTTTTATATATTTGAGTTGTTTGTAAAATTTATTATGTATAAGATGAACTGAACTCATAAAATTTTAGACAGCACACTTAATACATTAATAATATTAAATATGACAATTTAATTATCAATAGTAAAGATTAACAAAAAGCACAAAAAAAAACAACTTACAGAAGTAGTACATTTATTTAAAACCCCAAAAAATACTAAAAAAGTTATTCCATTTCATTTTTGGGAACTAGGTATAGAGAGGTACATAATAATATACAATTTTTACACAATTTATATAATACAATAGTGAAAATTACAAGCGGAATGCTTGACAAATGGCAAGATTTGTTTTGTTAAAAATAAAAATTCAAAATAAAATTATCATAATTGAAAAAAGAACTAACAAAAATGCCCGATAATCCCAAAAATAATAAAAGTCAATAATTCATTGCCTTCATAACCAAATAGTTACATTACAAACATAATTTAACGAATCACCATTATTCTCAACCGTTATTGAAATAAAATTAAGTTTCATTTTCAAAGAATTAAAATTTCTTTTACAAATAGTCAGATCCTTATTACAGATATTATCGTAACACTTTTCTAATCTGGAAATCACACACAATATTATGTGACGGTATTTACGTAAATTGAACAGTCTTGGGGAACCTTTTTTAGATCCGTGGGTCAGAATTAATACTCTACAACTGTATACATATAAAAATAAAGTAATATATTTATTAAATCAATCACTGTTTTGTTTAAAACCACTGTATTTAATATGTAAATATCTACACGTTTCAGGAGAAAAGCCCACCTCTTCGGGACAAACAATTTACCTACCTTTATCCCGAAGAGGGGAGCTTTGCTCCTGAAACATGTAGATATTTACATATTAAATACAGAGGTTTTAAACAAAGTAATCATTATTGATTTAATAAATATGACTCCGTAAAGATATCATTTGAAGAAATAAAATATTACAATAAAAAACACATAAATTTGTTGTAGACCACTTTTATTTTATTAAAACTCTACCGGTTTCGGAAGCACCCTTCCTTCATCAGGAGAAGGTGCAAACCTTAATAAAGTGGTCTACTAAATATGTGTTTTTTATTGTAAATTATGGCGAGCCACAGAGTTAATGCTTTTTACAAATATGAAATATAATATTTATATTTATAATGAAAGAAAGCCAAGTCAAATAATCAGTTATTTGAATGTTATGTTTACATCAAAACAAAATACTCGTTTGGAATGTTGTTCTAACATTGTTAATAAAAATGTGTATCGTTTATATATTTTTATGTAGATAATATTTTAAACATTGGCTGAAATAATTCTATACAAGTAATAACAAATAAAATAAACAATTGCATATTGCATAAGAGTACATAGTTTAAACTCCCTGAGCCTTTTACACTGCAACACTGATCCCTTGGTATTACAACTAAGATGGGAAAATAGTACCTGGAGATAAAGTTGTCGAAGAGAGGAAAACCATTTTTAAGGGAACATTTGGAAATAGCCCCCAGGCTGCGGGTTACCCGTGACTGAATTACATCTTGTGACATTCACAAAAAACAAAAACATTACAACATATTATGTAATGGTTTATGCATAAACAAAACATTAAAACTGCTTATTTTGAAATTGATTAATATGAGTGGTATTAAAATATGTAAGTAGGTCAAATTTACAACTGTTTGTAACAGCAAATGAGATGTTTATTGAAGCTTTAACATTTTTTCCTCAGAATCTCTGAAACAGTAAAATAATAAGTAAACATTTTAATAATGCCATACATAATTTTAATAACACATATTTTCTTAATTTGTGACTTCCGATAACATCACAAAGTTTGTGTCCCTCAATCCTTTATGAACAGGCAGGACTTTTATAAAAATAGTAGAATTTTAATTTTTATCATTGCAAGCACCCCTAAATCTTCATACATATTCCCCATATATACAGTACGTAAATAATTGCAATTAAACGAGTTATACAATATTAAAAATATACCAAAAAAACTAATATTTTTATATGTTTGGTATTGTTTGCCCAGTGACTTGGTCAAATCTTGACGAGATAGATTAATACAAATAAATAATATTATCAATAATTATTTACTTATGTGGCTTTTGTGTTATCTAATCAGCGGGGGATTTCCTAATAGTCATTGTCTTTGGAAAGATTTGAAGAAAACTGATTGTACCAGAGGAATAATTGTATAAGAGTTATAAATGTGGATAAAGTTTCTAAACACTTCAAGATTTGAGAAAGATGGTTAAAAAATTTCTAAGTCAGTAGCGTTTGGAAAATGTTCAGTCTTCTATAGAAGAATATTCCAATGACTATAACTAGGCAAATGATCAGGATGTCTTTGACATTGTCCAAAGCGGAGGCTGGATTCTGAATAGCGGTGGTTTCCACAGCCGGTGGGGCCGGTGTCGGCGGAGGCTGGCTTGGGGTTCGCTCTTCCTCCCCCTTCAAGGCGATCTGGCTCAGGACCGTCTTCTCCTCTTCGGTGAGAGGCTGAGCGGCTGTGCACGACAGCAACAAAGCGGTCAACCCGCACTGAGAGCATTCAAAACATTTGGATTTCTTGGCCAGGGCTTTCCTTTCAATGGGTGTGTAATCGAGGGAGCCTATTGTCCTCTCCGAGGGAGTTGGCATGAATGCTATCAGCGCCAATAGGGCAGTCCTTATCGACCAAGACGGTTGCCAGGTCTCTGGGTGATGGCCGGAAATTGACAAACAGATTTTCTTGTTAACTTCAAATCTTCCGTTAGGTGTCAGCAAAATGATATGTGGTGGCTGCATCGGATATTCTTTCGGTAATATAATTCTACCGTGATAAACACCATTTTCAAACTCGGTACCCTTCGGACCTTGAATTGTAAAATGCCACTCGAATAAGTTATCTTCCAATGGTCGAGCACAGTATTCCTCGGTAGCTTCGGCTAACTCGATAGCTTCTCTCATCAAGCGTTTAACCCCCGGACACTTTGTATTGTAACGCTCTTTAAATTCCTCCATCGTAATGTTAATTGCAATTAATTAAATTGGCACTCAGCTAAACAAATAACACTAAAATATTTCAGATGATCTGTCAAGTCAATTTTCTTTGACTTTTCTGGTATTGAATGTGGCATAAACAACAATATGTCAGAAGAGATTCATAAACAATCAACAGAGATTTTTAAAACCACAGGAGGAATGAATATTTTCACTTTAGGCGCGTCTCCTGCGAATGTTTTTTGAAAAAAATTTACACAAAAACACAGAACAAAAGGAAGTTACCGTACATATTTGTGAGTGCATAAACAATGTTTTTGCTTTCCGTCACCGATAGAAAACATTCCCCAGTGAGATTGCCGAGATTATAGTATATTATTATAAGAAGTTTGCTTTTGTATTAGTAATAATAATAATTTATTCTATTATATATTCTCTTATTTTGTCTGCTATTTCTAATATCATTGCAGCTGTCATATTCAGAACTCTGGGATACATTGGGATAAACACATTCATTGACATTTATATTGTTTTTTTATTCAAACCATCAATGATAACTCCAATATATAAAAAAAATGTAGTACATTCAAAAGATAACTTTAGAACTCATCTTATCTACCCAAAATGTTTATTTTTTAAACTAAAAGAAACATTTTAGAAGGTGACGGAATGTGTATAAAAACAAATGTTTTTGTGTAATGTTTCGAAAAAATAATCATAGGAACTCGCCTTTAGTGCGCCGTAACCCATCGGAAACGCATAATTTGTATCTGTTGAATGACGGCGTATCCTATCGGCATGTCAAAATATTATGAACATAAGTAGCTATTCTGGGGAAACTTTTTATGATAGATTATACAATTTTTATAAATACATAAACACATTATCTGGTAGGACGGTAAAAATTTACAGAAATATCGTTTTGCAAAAAAACATGTAAGTTATTGTTAAAATATACTCAGGTGCATAAATGAACTCGGGGCATTGTAGTATTAGATTGCAGGCGCTCGACGTTATTATTTTCTTTTTATTTGAAAGCGATAATATTATTATAGAATATATACATTAAATTATGTATGTCGTTGGATATTGGTTAATTTATCATAATATTTATATTTTGTTGTACACCGCTAGCCTGTGGTAATGGGAAGTATAGCGAGTATTTACTTAAAAGGTGATAGATAGGAAACAACAATAAATAAATTATCAGCTGTAACGACAACTACACAAAAATTGTTTAGGTATCTCACACTAGGAAACACCCAGAGTGGAAGATACTCTCCGTATCGCCCTGGTGAAAGACCACCATTCAGAATTCAAACGTTGCTTGAAATGGCTTTTCGCCGTGTTTAGTGACCAGATATGAATAGCCAGGTATTTACCCACCTTCCTCTTCCCCTTCTCCTTCCCCTCTCCAATTCATTCAGCCTCACAACATTCCCCAATTGGGGATACCATAGTCTCACTGGCTCCAGAGGGTTAGGAGCAGTTGGGACTCTTGTGGAGTATTCACATTAAAACAAGTTATTTATGGTTGCAGAGGCAGACACGTCCCCCCTTTGTCTTGTAAAGCTTTCGTGAAAACCTGAGCATTCCGTGGAGGTTGTTGAGAAATGTGTTTCTGTAATAAATAGGAGATGGAAATAATGCGAAAATAATGAATGTATTTATCATGAACCTTGCTCCCTGGATAAAACTTATATTTAACGCTTAATGTTTTAGATCTCCTAATATCCTTAATGACTCTTTTTAGTGTTTGGGGATTAGGAAGGTTTTGGTGGGTTGAGTGCAAAAGTCAGTTGAAGAGCTAGAGTGAAGCATCTGGGCACACTAAATAAAGAACTTGTTCTTCCGACTGAGGTTCAAGGCAACGAGCCAAGAAAAAAACGTTATTCTGAATGCACCAAACACTAGCTGTTGGATTCTCGGACACAATCCAGCACAGAGCAGCAGGAGAAATTATCCCTTTAATGATGGAGCAGCCCACCGTTTGTCTTATACTATCCGAGTGCCAGGACCCAATCCTACCCACCCGCAGTAGTAATCTAACCAGATACACCAATCACCATAAGTGTCTGGGCAACCCATCAAAATTACAAACCTTGGCGATCAATGGCTTGTTGCAGAGGAATAAGTAACTTAAATAATGCTTCACTTGGCTGCTAGCATTCAAAATATGACGGCAATAAGTCCACGACAATCATAATGATAATATGATTAAAAATAAATATAATAAATCGACAACCTATTTACGAACATTATTTAATGGGTACCAGAAATTTAATTATTATTCGGAAATCTAGTACCTACTCAAACATTTTCAAAACAGCGCTTCTAATCTATACAATATAACTCCAAGTAGCACTAGTAGGTAAAATACCAACACCTACCAATCCTACCATCTCATATTATTATATTTTCCAAGTATTTTCTCATTGTCTGTGGTTTTCTCGTATGTCTGATTGTGTTGAGTGGTTGTTCGTAATTTTTTGATGGAGGAAAGTGATGAGAGGGAGTGAATCTGCAGTTGGTCTTCAAAATGCCGCGAGTGCGATAATTAATTTATCGATATAAACGAATATTTATTTAAATGACGTCCACGAAGGCCTCAAAACACGAAGTCGAAATGGTGATTCGAAACCGTAAAACTGTCATAAAAGACGGAGTCATGACAATGTCTGGAATTGGAGATCCCAGTGTTTTCCATGCGCTTGTGGTTATTTTCTTGGAGTTTTTTGCATGGGGATTACTTACTATGCCCATTATATCAGTATTGAACTCTACATTTCCCGATCATACGTTTTTGATGAACGGTTTGATAATGGGAATCAAGGGCATTCTGTCATTTCTCAGTGCTCCCCTAATCGGCGCTCTATCCGATGTTTGGGGCCGTAAATTCTTCCTATTAATCACAGTGTTCTTTACGTGCGCCCCCATACCCCTAATGACTATAAATACATGGTGGTTCTTCGCGATGATAAGCATCAGCGGAGTTTTCGCGGTGACGTTCTCGATAGTGTTCGCGTATGTCGCCGATGTCACCTCCGAGGCTGATCGCTCCCGCGCGTACGGGCTTGTATCCGCCACCTTCGCCGCCAGCATGGTCATCTCGCCCGCCCTCGGGGCTTACCTGATGGATCAATATAACGAAACTCTGGTGGTCGCAATGGCGACCGCCATCGCCATTCTCGATGTATTCTTCATCCTGGTGGCTGTTCCGGAGAGCCTTCCGGAGAAGGTGCGACCCAGCTCCTGGGGCGCCCCCATCAGCTGGGAGCAGGCCGATCCCTTTGCAGCATTGCGCAAGGTGGGCAAGGATCAGACCATCCTGATGCTGTGTGTCACCGTATTCCTGTCCTATCTCCCCGAAGCCGGGCAGTACTCGTGCATCTTCGTATACCTTAAGCTCGTCATGGGCTTCGGGGTAGTGCAGGTGGCCGTGTTCATTGCTACTGTGGGAATCCTCAGCATTGCTGCGCAGGTCATTTTGGGTTTCCTCATGAGGACCCTTGGGGCCAAGCATACCATCATGATCGGTCTAGTGTTTGAGATGCTGCAGTTGATGTGGTACGGTTTTGGTAGCCAGACCTGGATGATGTGGGCGGCGGGAGTGTTGGCCTCCGTGTCCTCCATCACGTATCCGGCTATCAGCGCCTTTGTGTCGGTCAACAGTCACGTGGACCGCCAGGGGGTGGTGCAGGGGATGGTGACGGGCATGCGCGGCCTGTGCAACGGCCTGGGTCCCGCCATGTTTGGAGTGATCTTCTACTTCTTCCACGTAGACCTCAACGAGGACCACCTGGGGAACAAGATTCACCATAATTACACAGAGGGAGAGGCCAAGTATGTGCGCCTGGTGCCGGGTCCTCCCTTTGTGTTTGGTGCGCTGCTTGTGATTTGTGCGTTGCTGGTAGCGGCCTTCATCCCCGACGACGGCCCCCGCCGGCCTAGTCTGGAGCTGCACTACGAGGTGGAGCGAGGCCGCCGCGTGGCCGGGCCTCTGTCTCCGCTGATGGCTGCGGACTCGGCGGCGCTCTAGGGCGCGCTGCGAGAGCCGTTCTGTGGCTAATTGTGTATTTTACTCTTCGACCCTAGGAGCGATTCCGCTAACAGGATCAGAGCTCTACTCCAACAAGGACGGGTAAAGGTTTATATTCTCCTATATTATTTACCAATGCATTACATTACCCAAATAACACATGTATTGACATTTCACCGAGGGTAAATGAAGTAATTATAACTGTCCCCGAGAAACTTGCTTTTGTTTTGAGTTTTGCTTGCCACTCCAACATGACCTGCGCTTGTCAGAGACGATATTTCGCATTGTGTGAAACTGAATTATCCGAGTGTTTATTCGATACTACTAATTATTCTAAAAGCTGTGAATATAAAATAATTTATTGTTAATTTTTTTTGTATTTTTTTATTGTATCACAATCATTACGCTTGTAATTTATGTTCCAATCAAATCCAAAAAATAAGTTCTGAGATAAGTGAAGGCGAGCTTCTACTTGGAAAGTTTATTGATGAATACATTCCTTTAACTGGAGATCAGATTGTTTTCAAGTTTTTAACTCCGCTTTAAAGTGACCTAGCTGACACACTAATAAACATTGTGTAAAAAAATAAACATTATAATTTGTCAAGTGTTAGAAGATTATGAACAATTATTTTCTTAATAGTAAATCTTACCACTTATCAAGCTGTACAAGTTAGTTAATAAGAACAATAGTTATTTGCTGGCAATTCAATAGACAAAATTATAAATATTTGCCACTAATAATTCAAGTTTTTTGATATAAACAAACGAGGCCATTAAAAAAAAGGCTAGTTTAATTTTAATTTTTTTTTGATTATCCTGTTTGTACCCACAAACACCAGAAAGTATTTTGGTGGCAGTACTTTATTCAAAGCTGTGTCGATTTTGTGAATTTTAACTTGGCCAGATTTAGTGGCTTTTCATTAATAGCATGCCCCTGGACCCAGCTTTATTCTATACTATTATGTAAATACCCTTCATTATTAATGATATTTAATTGTTTTTTATTTTCATCTCAAAATTATGAATAGGGTGGCCACCGACCGGGAATTATCAGGGTAATTTCAGGAATTTTGATTTATTTTTTAAGGATATTATATTGGGGAATTCTTATTTTTGCATAATCTTATCCCATTTGATCCATTTTTTAAATTTAATTTCAAAATTAGAATCTTGATGGTAATCTGCGCCTTGGAACAAGGTTCCACTTGACACAGCAATGTCATGCGATAATGGGCTCTAGAGGGTACTAATTTAGAGTTCATTATCGCATAACATTGCCGAGTCAGATGGAACCTTGTTCCGAGGGCACGATAAGGTAAAACTGCTTAAATAAATAAATTATTATAATCTTTTCGAATTCGTTTATTGTGGCAACCCTGATTTTTGGTTGGTCATTGCGAATTTTGAATGTTGCCAAACTAGCCTGCTATGGCATTCTAATTTGCCCTTAGTTTTCTAGATACTCTGGGAAATAACATCAGCTTCCATAAAAATATGGTCATTAGAATCGGATATAACTGGTTATAGAAAAATATAACATTTATCCTACATGTTTCTCATCAATAAAAACCAGTTTGTTCTCAACCTTCATGTATTATTTTTTTAACAACTTGAAGATTGTCTTTGTAAAACTTTGCCTATTACCTAAATTATTTTTTTTTGTCTTATTATTACCTACTTATTGTGCAAACATAGTTGTCCACCATCAAATAGTTTAAGTATATTTTAATCAACAAATAAAATCCATATTGCCATTGGAATATTTCATCACAACTAACGACATAATCATTAAATGTTTTTTCAAGGTCAAACCAACAAGTGTTTCATTTAAATGTCAATAGCAGCTGAGAAAACATTACCTAGAAGTTGATACCAGTTTTTAATCAGATAATTTGACCATAAATATAATAATCGATTCCCTAAATTAAAATAATTATAACCCAGTGAACAACCAACCATTCGCCACCTCTGCATTATGAACAGAGTGAGTTGTATATTTGAAATGAGATGAATGCCAGAAAGGTTTAAACATTCCCTGCATTACTTTTCTCTTCTCGTAGAGCTGATAATAAGATAATTTTATAGCTGCAAATATCCAACGTGAAATTGGCGCCATTTTTTGGTCTCCTGGAAAACGGCCAAATATGAATTTCTCGTGGATGTGGATTCATATCGTGGTTTAGCCAGTTCTTACGTCGAATGATTTTGCACCCAGTATCTTTTGATAATCAGTAGTTAAATTAAGTAAAATGTTTTGTTTTTCCACCCATTCTTGTCAAGGTTTTTGCTATGTTCGAACTTTAAGGAAATAGATATTTCCCAGAATAAATTACTGTAATCTCCTTATAACATTCTTATGTTCTGTACTTCTAGAAGCCCCATGCTAGCTCAATACACACAAATTAAGCTGATAAGATAAACAGGAAAAACTAGTCTGTCGGCATTCTTAGATTAATCATTTTCCCTTTGGTTCGGATAAAACGTAATCTTCTGTAGTATCTCGCATTATTTCAGCCGTTGTTAAAGCGTTGGCAAACAATCAAAGCCTTACAAGAATTGTATGAAATAACATCTGCAGATTACTTGCGAATATGAATGTTTAAATTTGTGCAATGACTTATTTTTATTACCTTTGTGATGCATGATTATCATACTATTTGAGTTTTTTTTTTCAACATTATCCCTAGTAGGTTTTGTAATTTTGTCACCATTTTTCATGAAATACCAATGGGATATGCCTTGATTTGCATAAAAATTCTATATCCAAGAAGTATTATAAAATGACGTTAATTGCGTGCATCGTGTTATTATCACACTCGTAGACTGAATAAAATCTGCATGTTTATGTAAAATGGCATCATGTATTTTCTCCTTACTCCGTCATTGGAGTGTGGGTGAATGCGAGTGGGCGATTGCTTATTTCTGAATAAACACCAATGTTTTTTTTTTTAGTTCCTTCAAATTAAATGGTACAAATATATTTTTATTATGAGCATACAATTTTTTTTTTCATTTGTCCTGAAGTTTTAATCCTGGCTTCATTAAAATTGATCAAAATGGTACACTTTCAAAGCACACACTTATTGATGACGGACAACTTGTGGAAATGTAAGTACACAAGTGATTACAATGCTCCGTTATGTTACGGTGCCGTGTGTGTAGATTGGCTTATCTCGTGCAGGTGTAGAGAGAGAGGGTGACTAAATAAGGTGTAAACCTGCTCCAAATAAATTTAGCACTTGATACGGAAAGAAAATTCAGAATGCTTTATGTATTTGCACAAAATAATTTCCAATGTTAGTCGGTAAATGTTAGACTTGTTAAAAATCGAATGTTGTCGAGAAAATTCATAATGAAAGTCGTACTGACAAACACTGTAATTAAAGATCAAAATGCTAGAAATTTCATAGACAACTTATTATAACAATATGGTTTTAAAATTTGGTAATTGGTAGGGTCCTGTCAGATAGTAAAGGCATTCTTAGATGATCATTTTTTTCGTCCAGTTTTCATGTGGATTGTCTTTTTCTATGGAATTTCATATAGAATTTTCCATAGAAAAAAAGACAATTTGCCTGCAATCTGGATGAAAATAGGTATCGTCTAATTACGTCTTAAGGCCATGATTAAAGTACATGCACATTATTTTTTGAAACCTTTTATTTCCGAGAAAGTAAAGATTATTTTTCTTTTCTTTAAATTTTATCTTTCAGCAAACAGAGGTTTTTCTTTGATTTTTCATGCGAGCCACTCAATAAATATTATATTGTTTTACGCACAATGGTACATATTATTTTTTCTCAGTTTAACTCTCAATCGCTTCTTCTATTTTAGTTTTATTGCTGCCTTAATATTTAAGAAATTCCATTTAAATATTTAAAACTTTTATAAACAGAACCCACCTAGTTTATATCAAAAGAAGTCATTTGAAATTATTATAAAATCAAGAGTCATGGGAAATTTTCTCTCTATTATCAGACTTTGAGTGCAAATATTATTCATTACATTATGACATTCATTATCTATGGATATGTCCACAGATCGTATGATTTGATTTACAATGCAGTTTGTATAATTGTCTTTGTACGTACTACGTACTGAATCAAAATAGTATGAATTCTCACTTTCAGATTTTCCATGCAAAAAATCAGGGGGGAACTTTTGACCACTGAAAGCTAAGAATTAAAACAAATTTGTTAAGAACAAATATTTTTTAGGCAAGTACCCATTTTATTGTCATTAAATAAAGCACCCTCGAGGTAATTTTCTCATGAAAACGCAGCTATAGAAGTAATCCAATCATAGACGGAACATATTTGAAAATGTGCGGATAGGTACTTAATTTTACCATTATAAAATTTCAAAGACAATATACAAATTTAACTCTATATTCGTAATTATGGTATTTAATTTAATCAAATAATTAAAAATGTACTTTGTTTACACCAATTTTATAAAAATAAATAAATATCTCTACATGTTTCAATAGCAATGCTATCATCCTCAGGAATATATGAATCATGTTTTTGTATTCATATATTCCTGAGGATGATAGCATTGCTATCGAAACATGTAGAGATATTTATTTATTTTTATAAAAGTGGTGTAAACAAAGTGCATTTTTAATTATTTAATTAATAATGATGCCACAAAGTTACCAATCGTTTGAAGAATTTTTTATTTAATCATTAAAATTTATTTCCAAGGATTTTTGCTTTCTCTTAGCTGCTTCTTAACAACTTTGTGTACAAATTCACCCTCTTGTCCAAATATTCAATTAATGAATGCAGGACCCATAATTTTTTAATACACGTTTAGAGATTATTGCAAATAATTAAGTCAATTTCCTAAACAATGTTTTTATATTCTTAAAAATAAAGTAGATTCTCTGATATCTATTACATTTGGCCTAGCCGCATGGTTGACTTTTCGAGTGTGCACATATGTTTTGAGATAAAAAAATAGATGGATTAAAAATATCGGCAAAAGTGGTTAAGCCATGGTTATACGACTATCAGAAGCCGCTGCATCAAAAGTTGTGTCAGTTGATAAGTTTTAATTTGAAATTGTGTTCGCATTGAGCCTTCAATTATAATGACAGTTCAGTTGGTCCCCTCTTTTGGTCACTGGTGAATTATCCCTCACTATAAATTGATCCTGTTTGCTGTGTGAATAAATTGACATTGCCGTTGATGAGTCGCAATGGATCATACGATTTTTTAACGAGTGATCAACTTAAAAATGATCATTTATTTTTTAAAGGAAAACATTCAATGTTATTTTTAAATTCTAATTTATTTCATGTCTACCAACTGCAGTAACCAGGTGCCTATCTACTCCTTCAACATCCTCCGGTTTGGGGACGAGCACTCGGGATTCTTGTATCATCATCATTCACTGTCAATTTACAACTTTATTAAGACTTTGCCACGCAGCTTTTTTTTATTTATTTTTTCTTTCGTGGAATGAATACAAAAACAATATGAAAATTCATGTTTTTTTTATTATTTAAAACTCATACATAATGTTTTATTTTTAACAAATAATAATAAAAAAAATGTTAATATCATGGATATCTAATTATTGCGATGTAAGTTTCACGTTATCTAGAAATATTAGAAATGAATCTTAACTAGTAATTTGATTAGTGTCACAACAATTTTTACAATCAATAATCACTAAATTACCATTATTGAATAAAATCTTAGATGGAAAAAAAACACCTTTTAAATATTAATCGAAATAAAAAACATACAATACAATGTTTTGCATGTTTTTTCTCCAAAAATGTTAATTTCGCAGTACTAGTACATTGCTTTATTTCTATGTGTATAATAAAAATATCATATGTACATAGAAATAAAGGAATAATGTGTACGCAACAAAATGTTAAGGATTGATAAATATGTACATATAAATCATAATTGTTGCATCAACTTTAGTTGAAGTTTAACACCGATCAGTCAACATCACACAAAATTACCAAGTTTTTTTTTCAACAAAGATAATATTAACAAATTTCAAATGAAATAGAAAAGACACAGAAAATAAAAACGGTAACAGTTGCATCTAGGACTCGAACCCAGGACTTCTCGGTTCTATCGGGACCAGCGCTCTATCCAACTGCGCTAATGCCACCTTATTGCCTTTTATCGATATCATACTTCAATTTAAGAATTGTCAATATCATCTTCAATTAATTCCCATATATTTTTGGCTGTTATCTTTCTATATGACTGCCAGATTCTACCTGAATTTATTTGCAATCTGGATAGTGTCTCGGATTCACCATTCCGATTTTTATTTACATGGGACATCTATTTACTTTTTCTTACAAGTCTAGGATTAATATAAAATTTTTATTGGAATAACTAATTGAAGCTTATAAACCTCATTGTAATATTTTAATTATCGAAGATAACATTAATAAATCTCAAATGAAATATGAAACAGAAAAGACACACAATATAAAAAGTTAGCAGTCGCATCTGGGACTCAAGCGTAGGACCTCTCGGTCTATCCGGAACCAGCGCTCTATCCAATCGAGCTAAAAAAAAGTTTGCGACAGATGCAAAATTTTCTTGATAATCTGGTTACGTGTGTAAAAACATATTAATTTTAAAACATCACAAAGGTTTAGTGAAAATTTAACAGCGCATACCCACCACCTTTGTTACTTTGTACTATTTTTTTATTAAATTAAATCTAAACTTATTATTTCAGGAGTATATCCCTCATTTAGTAAAAGCCACAATCGTACTATATTAGACTTTAAAATAAACTTAAACAAATAACAGTGAATGATGCAGTGCTTATAATTGTTTAAAAAATAATAAAAGCGTGTCAAGTAAATTTTGCTGAAATAATTTATCATAATTGTGATTACCGCATAGTGACATTTGAATTTGTTCACTTCAAAAGTTTGCCTTTAATCAAAACTTGAAGCTGAGCCAAAAAGTCAAACCATTTTTAAATAACGTTTTATAATTCAGTATTACGCACAAACAAAATTGGATATAAAGGAGAAATGTGTTGTACTTTTGCATAATTATGCAAAAGAAAAATAGATCATAACATTACAAGGTTATACGGTTTCTTATTAATAAAACACAAGAAAAAGTTGCGAATTGTGGTTTCTCATTGAGATACGTTTGTGGGTTTGCCATAACTCAGTTTTAAGATAAAATTAAAACAGAAATCACAATGTAACGCTTTGATCTAAAATTTGTGTCTTGAGGCATACATATGTGTTTCCCAAAGAGAAGTTTAATATCACTGACATTCGTAATGAAGTTGTTTCCTACAACAGAATTTCATGTTATTTACAAATGTATTATATTAATTAGAGCACGGTGAGGACAGAACTTTTAGAATTTTTGATAAATACCGAATAGTACCGAAGCTAGAAGCCGTCAAAATGTTGATAATCTTGCCGCCCGGCAGATTAACGTGCGGCGTCACGATTCATAAAATTACTGGCGCGGCCATAGATATTATAGGCCCGGCAGTATCTGTTACTGCCATTCGAATTGTGACATCACGGGTATACATTTTTCCCAAGTTCACTTTGAGAGCACATAGCTTTGTTATTTTTAGAGATATCGAAAAACTAATTTAACTGTCGTTATTAACTCTATAAATCTAATACATTTTCATCAAAACAAAAAATTGGGAGACAACCTCATTGATCGACACCGAGGATTCATAGCAAATCTAAATCGCTTAAAATGGATGTTAAGCTTGATTTGAAGAGCGGTGAATGAGTTGAAAGGGGACTTGATGTTTGGAAGTATGTATTTGGGATAATGGATGTGTCGCTCAACGGAGAAAGGAATGCCAACAGAAAACAGTAATCAATATGCTTACGAATTTTTCACTTGTATTCGATGGACTCTCCTGGTGCCATGTGAACAGGGATGTAGCATTAGTCAACCTCTAACAATGAAAAGCATTTCCATTTTTCACGAGGTATGCAGATTAGTGGTGGGCGAAGCAGCTCGGTTTAGTGAGCCGGATCACTAAATCAGCTTGTAGTGTACCGGTTCGGTTTGAACGACGGTTTGCGTCCCCCCGCACCATGCCCTCTCCCTCGCTCCCTTGGCTCTCCTAAAGACGTCCTTAAGACGCTCTTACACGATACTTTTTTCGTCCAGTTTTCATGTGGATTGTCTTTACAGAGAGCTGATTTGCTGATCCGGCTCACTAAACCGAGCCGCTTCGCCCACCACTAGTGCAGATAAAGGATGGAAGGTACGATTAGCGTAATAATACAATAGATTTTGTGTTGAATACTCTGTCGAAGTGTCATCTGCATATATCAATTCTGCATATTTGTGCTGCGGGACCATTGTCATAGAACATTTTTAAAATATACCGTGTTTCACAGATACTTTGAAATTCTTCATACCATTTATTTTGAAGAACCAACAAAATAAATGTTTTATTTGTAGCTATGTCAATACTGTGGATGGTTGGTTAACCCATTGGAGATTTATCAGGCAAAACCATAATAGGAGTACATTATATTATGAATTTTGGGAATCGAATTATATTTATTTTTTAAAACTGCTATTTATTTTTAATAATAATTTATATAAAATCAAAAATAACCAGTCAAACCAAACACACCGATATATTTTCTAAGGCAAAGTTCACCAATCATATTAAAAAAAAACAAACTATAAAAAAATATTTTTTTTTATGTATACTAAATAAATTTAAAAAATCACTAATTCTAAAAGCGTTTTCACAAAAGTTCAAAGATTGTACAATATTTAATGATTTGTTTTGCAAAATGTGTATTTAAGACAATTTTGAATCCGTCCCCAGAAAGCATCAACATACTTTTGCTTGATTTAATTCACTGCCAGCAAATTTGAACCTAAGGTACAATTTGCCGACTATGCTAAAAAAAAAACTTATTTAAACAATAATTATAAATCAATTAATTATTGATATGGCCGTACGAAAAAAAAATTCAGTAGCAACACTTTTTGTACATGCAATAACTAGTATTAATTATTATATTATTCACACTTAATCCTGGGGCACAGGGATTTAAGTTGCCATATTTCTGGATTGCATCTGAAGTTCAAACCTTCTGTTAGTTCGAACCCCTCGAACGTAGTTCCGGTTTTCTAATCTCTTCTTCTCCACGACAGATATCTTCTCCTCCCTCATGATCGCCTTCCGAGCGTCTACCTTAGTGGTACTCTTGGGTTTAGGTATCGGAACTGCCTTTGGCATCACTTTTGGTAGTTCAACTTGAAGTTTGAAGCCAAAACGAGTAAACCCTACCTCAGCAGAGTCCTTGACGAAAGTAAATCCAGCTGGTTTGTCTTTAGCTGGTGTTTTTCCGGTTGCTGCAAAAAATAACTTGCATAATTATTCAAAGAATTGAAAAAAAAATACTACGTAAGAACGAAAGCACTGTATTCTTTATTTTGTTAACACGTTATATATATACATTTTAATACTTGTATGAAGAGGGTTTTTTGTCTGGTGGCAATTCCAACCAATCCGGATAAAAATTAGGAGGGGGGGGGGGTGCAATTCTAAAGTAGTTGCAAGTTCAAAATATATACCTAGATTCCACAAATAATAACAAAATCATATTTACTAACTTGAACCATTTTAAAATCGCACCCTCCAAATGTAAATTGTCATTTGAATGGGAATGCGATGAGTTAGAGAAAGAAAGCAACATACAAACCAAAGCCATTCCTCATCTCGGAAAAACAAGTTCACCTTAAAGAGAGTAACAAAATTTGAAGGAATTAAAAAAAAGGGTTTACATAATATAATATGCTCTAAGTGAGATAGATTTTAGTCTTCAATAGTGTATTGCGAAACCTGATTATTTGGGCTACCAAAGTTATGCAACTAAACATGACAAATCATATTTTTACTGTTTATAATAATAAATACTTCATTGCTTGATTGCCAACACCTCTTATGTTTTAAATAAATAAAATAATCAACATGTTTGAGGGACATGTACATATTACCAAATTTGAATTGTCCAAAGTAATTTTACATTGTAATGTAACAGTACCCAGTATCTTGGCAGAATTTTTATCATTTGGTTTAAATTTAGACCATTAATGGATTAGGCAAAATATCCTAAAAATAATTTCAAACTAGTTCTATTGAAATTCACACTTTTCTACGGTAGGTTGTACGAGTTTCATTTAAACCTACGTTTTGTGGTATTTCTCAATTTTTTTTTTTTTTATCTAACACTATTTCTTCCTTACAGTAGTAATAATAATCATATAATAATAAATATTTATGAGACAGAGTGATGGTGTTTTTCAAGGAACATGTGCGAATATTTCCTATGGATTTAATAAAAAGTCAACGGGCTAGTGATGGCCATAATCAATAAATCCTTTTCAAAATAATCGACTAATCGAAATGTTTGAAAACGGTATGAATACATTCAAATGAATAAGTGACCAAAACATTTAGAAATGTTAAAAATTCATTTCAATGAATTCAGAATAAGTAATCAAAATGTTTTGAAAGATTTTATAGGGTATTAATCGAGGAATATCTCAATTCAAGTGATTAATTAGAAACATTATTTGATTACTGATTATTGATTATCAACCTACGATTGTGTCCATCACTAAATCGGACAAAATATCTCTTAGTAGATAACTAATGTATTCAAAAATATTTAACATAACTGAGAAAAAACTAAACGTGGATCAGTAAATGTAATTATTATGTACATAGTTTTATTTAAAAATGTACATTTTCTAATTCAATTGTGGTAAAACATTAAGATTTTAATTTTAAGAGTTCCAAAAAAATTATTAAACTTGCACTAAAACTAAATTTAAAATAGGTTTGTAAAATGAAAAAAGCAGTAAATTTACTCGGCTAATTAAATAGAGTCGTTTTTTAGCTGAATATTCGGTTCACCTTTGTTTCTATTTGAATGGTAAATTAATACACTGAATAAATTTTATCCGCTAAGTAATTGAAATGATTGTTCGTTTAAAATGTTGCTGAAAACCATACAAAAATGACGTTGGCGTGTTTAGTTTACTCAGTTGTCCATCGGTAAACACTACCTTGGTTATAGTATTGACACTATCTAAGAATTTATCAACTTGTCCTGAAAAAAAATCATGTTACTACAGAAATCAATTTGAATGCCAGTCCAGACGTTTTCAAACAAGAACATAAAGAACAATGTAGATTTAATCTTTTATTGTGGCGGAAACATTGATCTCACTTTTTCTAACGCATATAAGCTTGCCTGGGAATGAACCGGTTTGCACTATTTATTGATATGGAAGAGATATACACTAATTGAATTTTCTAACCGAATTAGGTGACGGTAAAAGTTTAGAGGGTCATTGCTATTTTTGGGCATTATAAAATAAAATATGCAATGATTTTCACAAATCTAAAATGTAGAAAAATAAATAAAGTATTCTTCACTTTTCTTGTGCAGGTGCATGAAATAATCAAAGAAGTGCTCTTTCATATCTCATGATTAACTATACGGGGACTTGAGGTCACAGGGTGGCCTCTGCCTATGATGTAGGGGGATGGGCCCCCGTGACCCTAAACCACCGTCTGGGGGCTTGTGATTTTATGTTTTAATTTAATTTTAATAGTTTATATTCTTACCGACGATTATTCCGAATAGAAATTGAAAAATAAATAGAGCTTTTAGTGTATAAAAAGTAATATTAACAAGAAGTCTACCCTACAAGGGATTTTACTTACATATTTTAATTTTCTTAAAAATTATAAGAACAAGTATTAACTTTTTTTTTTTTACTTGTAAATACCTACTATTTTCAGATTCTATGTGGCCAGGTATTTTCAGTTGTTCGAAGGCCGCCAGTTTTTCAATTGTATAGTGATAAATAATATGTATTTTTGTATATGGAAGCATTCGGTCATGTCACATTTGCTTCGGGCACGTTAAATGCTTTGTTGAATCGTGTACTATTTGACACGCGTCTAGTTACATTTATGTCAATTTGATGTGTGGGCGTGGAGTTGTGAATGCGTGACATGCTGTGTGCTTTGTTATTATGTACCAAAGTTTATATATTAATATTAGGATGTAACTTTGTAACACATATGCCATCATTATTCCTTAATGTGCATTTAAACAATAAATACAAAGTTGAAGAGTGACAACATGAAAATAGAGAAGGTCGAATTAATGTGAATAGTTTTTTTTTTAGTCAAAGTGACGAATTGTTGATCACTTTGAATTAATTGTACATCATTATATTTATAAGGTTATAGATTTTCTGTTGTTTAACATTTTTAAACAAAAGGTTTTCCGATTTTACAAACAATGCTTGTTTATTTGAGATGATCTTTTTTTTTTACCTTTCAAGACAATTGTCATTTTGCAGTATTAATTTTGTTTTCTCTATTTCCTCGAATAAACATTTGTAATGTAACAACTGATAACCTTTTATTTGAAAATGATTTGTATATTATTATATTTTGTTGTATCGCAGAAATAATAACGGTTGGTGAAAAATTCTGTCTACTACGAATTTCAGGGATGTGAAAATTCAATAAGGAAGAAACTTGAAATGTGTGCTGCATTCTTTCTAAGGGCGGGTTGTTTTGGAGAATTTCAAAGTTAATATTCAAGTTCTGCTATTATTACATTATGGGCCAGTTATTTCACAGTGCTCGAATAATAACAGAGCTTTCACAGAACTTGAATATTAAATTTGAAATTTTGATGAAATCTTCAAGTTTCTCGAAACAACCCGCACTAAGAAAGTTAGAAAAGAAACCGGAGCTAAATTGGTTAAAACACATTTATTATGAAATATACTACGTATTAAATTATAATATGTGTATTTTTATACATTGAAATTGTCCACTGATGAAGCACATATTCATAGCTCCTTTCGTGGCCGAAGTGGGGAATTGTTAGATTTATATAACAATAATATGTATTAGTAAATTTACTTATAAATAATAATGATTGATAATATTACGTTGGATGTTATTGTTTAAATGTTGAGTGATAGAGAAGTAGCTAGTGATCATCGCAAGCTTTGAACAGATATGTCAATTTCGGCTGATTTTTATATTATGTAAATAAATTCATATTGAACTAATGAAATTCCACAAATGACACAACATCACGATAGAGGAATTTCCCACCAAACTACCACCGCTTACTAAAGTGCAAATGATTCAGTAGTGACGGCAATGACAATGAATGTTCAACGGGACGAGTGAAAGATTCATCGTGAGCATGTAGCGAGTCGATGCTTTATACATCGTCGAGATTTATAGAAAGGTTTATATTTTTAAATAAAGTTTTGCTTCTGGGCGATACGTTATCATTCACCCGTTTTACATGTCCTTCGGTGCAGAGTTGTGGAGAGCAACCCATTAGAGTAGAATAGACGGCATTTCACCCAACTTCTTTCAACGACGAGGGAATTGTATTGCATGATCAACTAGTCTCACTAACAACAAAATAATTATTGTAAGATAAGAAATTTAGCTATTTTGCCGCATCCATATTTTTATTTGTGAAATAAAGATATTTGATTGATATTTTTCTTTTATTTATATAATATAACCCGAACTAAACCATCGCAGTCGCAGAAAAACAGGTGCCGCCACTCAGGGATATGGGTACTATCATTCTATGACAGTTTTGTCAGGCTGGATACGTAATAGGTGTTCACATACGGACCAAAAGAAGCCACCATAGACAACGTGGGTGGGAGAAACAAGCTTGTATTTTTCTTGTGTATTTACGCTTTCTAATTAGCCTATTGCAAACAGTACAGTTACCGTGATAAGTATCTTGTTTCAAATTACATGCATTTAAA
Source organism: Halesus radiatus (assembly GCA_022606495.2). Taxonomy (NCBI): domain Eukaryota; kingdom Metazoa; phylum Arthropoda; class Insecta; order Trichoptera; family Limnephilidae; genus Halesus; species Halesus radiatus. The sequence goes on from JAHDVE020009027.1 coordinate 46,542, forward strand.
AAAAAAAAACTTAAGTTTTTAATTGGAACTGATTAATTATACAAACTTATTGATTTTCAACAATCTGCAAAGATGCTCGATGGGAAGGATTGAGGTACGTAATAGAGGAATAAAACTTATTGGTAACCCAAACTAAGGGTTTATAATTAACAAGTATCATTTAATTAAATAAAAGAGACGCGCTATAAGTGGATAAGGAAATGTGCTTTACATAATAATGCGGCCGTGATTCACAATAAAGGGGACATTAATATTATCAGTAATTGAGGTACTATTATGCATTGTACAAGTAGACTTGAATATTAATTGAGTAATATTTATTCACTGTGTGAATGAATTCGTGAGTCACTCATCGCCAGACATTTATCTGAAAACTGGGCTAATGTCTGATACTGGAGTCAAGGATTTGAATATGTAATCTACTGTAGTACTGCTAACAGGACACTGTCACCTCAAGAGACACATCATTTTTGCGTCCATATATCTCTTACGTAACACTTCCTTAATATGTAAGTCAGGAGTTACACAAAAGATCCAACGTTGCAAATATGCAGCCCTTGAGAATGGAAAGCGCCATTCAGAAACATTAACTCGCTTATTAAAAGTGATGCTTTGCAAGTCATGATATCAAATCAGGAGACATCATAGATAATAGAAGCAAAGAGAGATATGGCATGGAAGCGTGCCGACTGTCGCTGAGCTACGACCAAACTGCATGGACTATCTATCAAAGCAGCAGAGCCAATGAAAGTTATACGTCTCAGACTAATAATGGTTCATGACTTGTCTCCCTTGTTTCTATTATCTATAAGAGACGTTGTCAGACAACCCTGGTCAATTTTATTTAACGGATCGGGCTGTTGTCAAAGGATAAGGTGAGACATGAATGATATCCTAATAGAAGAATGTAGAAGAAAATCATATGAACTTATTAAAACAAATATTTCAACAATTGTTATCTACGTTATATAAAAAAAAAAAAAAACCCACTTGGAATGAATAACATCAACCGAATGAGATTACTATTAAATTATTTCGCATAACATAAAAATTATTATTACATTAATATTAGTAACAAGCAGTTACATGAAAATTTCATATTCGGGATAACGCAAATTTCATCAATTTCAAACAAATTTTGGATTTTCACGTGAAAAATGCCAAATTGCGATTTTCGGGTAAAAACTGCGAAATTCGCAACTTTTTTACCCAAAAATTGCGAATTTCACCTTATTTACCCATAAGGTGAAATTCGCAATTTTTGGGTAAATAATGCGAAGTTTCGTATTTTTCACACGATATTCTAGCATTTTAAAATAAGTAATATTATAAATTCTAAATATTTATCGTCTATGGTTTGACAAGCTTGAATAGCCATAAAATGGAACACAGCCAACTTCACGTTGAAAACGCCGCATAGCAATTTTTTCAATTTGCATAAAAAAAATCATAATCTTCATAATAAAAAAAAATAATTTCCATGTGCCGATCCATAGCTTTGATGCTTTAGGTTTGGTCATGGTGCCTATCTCCGAGCTATAAAAGTTTGTGGCAAACAAACTGTTTCTACCCGAATTAACGCCGTCATTTATTTTGACGTAAACATTGTCAACGAGAGTGACCGGCAATTACCGCCTACCCACAGTTGGGTGTGAGTGTGAACACTTTCTAGGGTACAAGCTACTGAAATGAGATTTTTGAGAGGAGTTGCAGGAGCCACAAGATGGGATCGCATAAGAAGCTCGATGATCCGGGAGGAGTTTAACATCGAACCACTATTACTCTTCATAGAAAAGTCGCAACTGAGGTGGCTTGCGCACGTGTTAAGAATGCCAGAAGGTCGAATTCCACTGAGAATTCTGAGTGCTATTCCAGAGGCTGTGCGAGGAGAGGCTGGACCTACCATGGACGGATGCCGTAAACGTAGCACAAGACAGGGACGCCTGGAGGCGCCTTGTCGATGCGATGGGTCCCCGACCCGAGTAGGACAAGGTGAAGAAGATGTATGTAAAAATATATTTACTATCACTTTCACAAAAATAACGTGAATTTCACCAAAAAACTATGTGAAATTTTCGGGTCCCTAGTAATAAGACAGTCTGCTATCTCTTTGGTAAGCTTTAAAAAGTGAGGATCTTATGAGGTTATATAGATAAATGGCGACATACATCAATTTTTCAATGCTTATCTCAAAACGATGGTAATAATAAATTGTTTTAGGAAATGTTTAATGAAAAGCGTCCACAGTTCTTTTATAAATATGAATACAGCACAAGTCTCAACTGCCTGAAGCCAGTGAGACTATGGCATCCCTAATTGAGGAATATTGTGAGGGTAAGGATACGGGGGAGAAGGAAGGATGGGAAGTACCTGGCTATTTTATCACTAAACGCAACTAGAGCCAATTCATGCAACATTTCGATACTGAATGGTGGTCAGGGCGATACCGAGAGAATCTACCACTTTGTACAGCAAATATACTGCATATTATTATTACAATTATTTTTTTTACATTTTAATTCTAAACAGGAGGCCCTGAGGGAAATAATTTTCCTCAAGGCCTATATCATCTTTGGGGATGTTGTGTGGAGGGTCTCTTAGAGTATAGGAAGGAGCGAACATTGTAGGAGGGAGGAAACACAGAGGACAGTAGATCATTCCACAGCCGAGCGGTTGAACACAATAACGAGTCGTAGAAGTGAGCTGTTCTCATGTGACAAATGTCAATCATGTGCAAATGTTGGACGTGTTTCCTGACTATGCACAGGTGGTAAAGCGATCAATGACGTTAGTTCCTCACAGCATCTTCTATTAAAATACCGGTAAAACAAGGACATCATTCCCACCTGACATATGTGCTCCAAAGATTGCAATCCGTTTGTTAAGTGAATCTATCAAACGGACCACCAGTTTCTGCAGAGGGTCGATTGTTTTTTTCAGATATTTTGGGGCTCCCGACCAGAGGTGGCTACCAAATTCTACAGCGGGGCGCACTTGCGATTTGTACAGGGTCAGCAGTTGTGTACTATTAAAGTATCTGTGGGCTCTGTACAATAGGCCCAGCTTCTGAGAGGCTAACTTTACTCTGGCTTCGATGGAGCCCCCATACCTGAGCTGGTCACTGAAGGTTACACCAAGCATATCAATGGAGAGCTTGTTGGGAAGATTGATTTTATTAAAGGATACTAGATTGTCATTTTGATCCCTTTTAGACGTAATCAGACATGATTGGGTCTTTGAAACATTAAATTCGACATTATTCCTACCCCATAAGGAGACCCTCTCGAGGTAACCGTCCATTCTCTGCTTCAAAGCCCTCCGAGCCGTTGGAGTTTGTGTGGCCTTTGGGGGCTTGTCAAACAAAAAGCTATCATGGACTATACTGTTATCCACGTAACAATGGATTGGTGCACATGTCAAGAGGTTATTGATGTGCAACAAAAACAATGTCGGTGACAGAACCGATCCTTGTGGGACGCCAGCATTTATTGAATGCGAGGAAGAGATGAAACAGTCAACAACCGTTTGAATCGATCTCTCCCTCAAATAATCGGCAATCCACATATACAAGGATACGGGAAGTTGGAAAGAAGGCAGTTTGTTGAGAAGTGCATGGTGCCAAACCTGGTCAAAGGCTTTAGAAATGTCCAGTGAGATCGTTTGAATCTCACCGTGACGTTCTAAGCACCGCCTCCAAACATGTTATGTTACTTATACGGATGTGGAATAATACAATAAAATAAATTTTATTTGAGCCCGCCTTGCATCGAATCCACAACTTCTGGAATCAGAGCCAAGGATATTAACCGCTCGGCCACGGAGGTCGTCTATAGTTTAGTGATAAGAAGTAGAGATGGTCAAAATTAAATGAATGAATCAAATAAATAAATTCAATATTGTGACACACTTGATCTGATTCTCAATGTAACATGGAACATACTAGTCCGTAGCAGCAAACCGCCTCTAGTCAGCCAGTCAGTAATTCCGAGCAGCGCGTAATTCTAATTCAAGGAATTAAGAAATGCATTCTGTAGTCAGTTCTGACGTCGTAGTCACTACGTCTCTGGTCTGTCGATATCGAGTCTGTCCATACTAGGTCCGCAGGGCGCAAGTTATTGTGAGACACTAGTTAGAAGTTCCTAATTTATTCCTCAATGCCCGCGACAATTCCGTTCATGTTAGTCCCAGCGCGGCCAAGCCGTCAGTTTCTCTAGTCGGGTGGGAATTTCAGAAGTAAGCAGTACTCGGTAGGGTGATCTTTGTTAGGCTCATAATTTTGTCTCCAAAAATGAAACCATTACTTCCAACATTCATTTTTCGTATTATTTATTATCTAGTTGATTAAGATTGTTATTTCCGTGCACATTTTATTTTTAAATATTTTATTTCCAACACCAATTTGCAAAACGAAAAATCCCCCATTCTCATTTATTTATTAGTATTTTTTTTTTTATATGGATTAAAGGAATGAATTAAATGAAGAAGAAATTGACAAGATTAGGTGAATGAGACTGAAAGAATTCACTACTGGGAATGAATCTGCCCATGTCTAATAAGAAGTTCTGAACTTATAGTGTGGTTCATTTCCTGTTACGAAAAAGAGTAGAAATGGAAGATTTTCTATGATAGGTCAAGTGAAATTTGGTTATTTTGACGTAGATATAAATGAATTTAATAAATAGAAATGCTTACATTTAGATAAGTCAGTCATGGTCTTGGTAAAGAGAAGCTCCTTGGCTCTTTCCACTTTCCTGGCCTTGTGCTGCACCAGCGATTCCATCTGCGCAAACTGCTTCTTGTGCAGCGAGGCAAAGTCGGGCATCTTGCTGCGGGACACGGGGCCGGCTGGCTTCACGCCCGACTTAGCGGGGGTGGTGGACAAACTGGTCACGGAGGCGTTGGCTTTACCGGTGTACAGATGCTTCCCTGGTAAATTAAGTTACGATAAATAGAAACATTGGCCAAATCCATAGGTAATTTGTGAGTTGCAGATGAAGAAATTGGCTTTACAGATTATTTTATTTATTGCAGATGCTTTCCTGGTAGATAATATTAAAATATTAATTGTTATCACAAAAATTAAAATTGGGAGGTAAATAAAATCATATGAGTAAGTCGTCACAGTGTGGCCTAGTCAGTTTGAAAATGGCTTTTAATGCCAAAATAGCGATCATAATAATAAAACTAAAATACTTGCAGAACTTAATAAAAACATAATTAAATTTATTTTCTTTAAATTAAAAAAAAAAAAAAAAACATTGATACATTGACCAAATTCATAGGTTGTATTATACGAGGTTTGTTCAAAAGAAAGGGTAAATTTCGAATTTTTTCTAAAAGTATTTATTTATTCATAAATATCCATTTTCTCTCCTTCAAAGTAATCCCCCTCAGATATAATGCACTTATGCCAGCGCTTCTTCCAATCCTCGAAGCACTTCTGGAATGCGCTTTTCGGTATGGCCATCAGCTCGTTCTTCGATTCTGACTTTATCTCATCAATTGTGGCAAAACGCTTTCCTTTCATTGGTCTCTTCAGTTTCGGGAATAGGAAAAAGTCGCAGGGAGCCAAATCTGGTGAGTGAATACGGTGGTTGAGGCATGATTACGGTGTTGTTTTTGGCCAAATAATCACGAACAAGCATTGATATGTGAGCTGGTGAATTATCGTGATGCAAAATCCATGATTTGTTTTTCCACAATTCCGATCGTTTGAGCCGTATTGCTTCACGCAAACGTTGCATAACTTCCTTGTAGTATTCCTTATTAACCGTACGACCTGTTGGCAAGAACTCATGATGTACCACGCCATTGTAATAGAAGAAAACAGTGAGCAAAACCTTCACATTTGATCGAATTTGGCGAGCTAAAGTAGACTCGCCGAATGCCAGTCAACATTTTAAGTGCGTTGGAGCACTTTATTCCATTTTTAACGCAAAATTTAATACATATTCTTTGATCCATTTTTTTCAAAAGTAAAAAATCGAAGAACACACAAAAACGTGACTAACCTTTCCAGTTGTCAAAAACAAACCACTAATCCAAAATGGTTGATAATGCTAACATATGATAAACATATGTGTACCAACATAACAAAAAAAAATCGATAATCGAATGTACACAGCCCGCGAAAATTCAAAATTCACCTTTTCTTTTGAACACACCTCGTACATTGACCAAATTCATAGGTTGTAGATATGAAAGTATTGGCTATATCAGTGTATAAATGCTTTCCTAGTAGATTAAATTACAATACATTATTGAAACATTGGCCAACTCGGTGGGTGATCTGTGAACTGCAGACTGGTAGATAAAAATACAATTCATTGATACATTGACCAAATTCATAGGTTGTAGTTATACATGAAAGTATTGGCTATATCAGTGTATAGATTGCTTTGCTGGTAGATTAAATTACAATACATTATTGAAACATTGGCCAACTAGGTGGGTAATCTGTGAACTGCAGACTGGTAGATGAAAATACAATTCATCGATACATCGACCAAATTGACAGGTTGTATTATATATATTATATAAGTATTAGATTTATCAGTGTACAGATGCTGCCCCGGTAGTTCAAAATACAATACATTGAAACATTTATTAAATCGGTGGGTTTAGTTTTAATCAAACAATTAAATTTTTGCATAAAAAACAGTGAGGGCGATTATTTAAGTGTTCGGAACTTGACTCAGCGGAGGTTAATCTATGGATAAAATTGACTAATCTAAATCTTAGTAAAGTTTGGAATAAAAACTGAAATAAAAATGGAGAACATAAGAATTTTTTTTTTGGTTACCGGCAGATGTAGGCGTCCTGGGATTGGCCAAGCGACTGCCAATGGCAACTAGCTCCTTAGGAGCCAAATTGCGTATCTTTGCCCCTCTTGTTTCTGCATCGTTCACGGTGACGGAGCGATTCCTTGTTCCTGGCTTGGTCACTGAGTAATAAAGGAAACACTATAAAATTATTTATAATAATAATAATTGCAAAATTATCAGAATATGTATAACCCAGCAACATAAAGTCATTAACTTTTTTTTTTTACAGTAACTCCACACAGGAGACCAAGGAGGAAATAATTTCCCTCAAGGCCTATATCATCTTTGGGGATGCTGTGTGGAGGGACTTTTAGAGGATAGGAAGGAGTGAAGTTGGGTCTTGAAGAGACCCATGTTGTAGGATGGAGAAAACACAGAGGCCGGTAGATCATTCAACAGCCGAGGTGTTGAACACAAGAACGAGTCGTAGAAGCGACCCGTTCTCATGTGACAAATATCAACCGTTTGCAAATGTTGGGCGCGCGTTTGGCGTGTTTCCCGACTATACACCGGTGCCGAAGGGATCAATGACGCTAGTTCCTCGGAGCATCTTCCATTAAAATACCGGTAGAACAAGGACAGCATTCCCACCTGACGTCTGTGCTCCAAGATTGCAACCCGTTTGTCAAGATAGGCGAATCTATCAAACGGACCGCCCGTTTCTGCACAGAGTCAAGGGTTTTTTTCAGATATTTTGGGACTCCCGACCAGAGGTGGCTCCAAATTCTACAGTGGGGCGCACTTGCGATTTGTACAGGGTCAACAGTTGTGTACTATTAAAGTATCTGCGGGCTCTGTACAATACGCCCAGCTTCTGAGAGGCTAACTTTACTCGGGTTTCGATGGAACCCCCATACCTGAGCTGGTCACTTAAGGTTACACCAAGCATATGAATGGAGGGCTTGTTGGGAAGATTGCTTCCATTAAAGGAGACTAGATTGTCATTTCGATCCCTTTTAGACGTAATCAGACATGATTGGGTCTTTGAAACATTAAATTCGACGAGGTTATTCTTACCCCAAGAGGAGACCCTCTCAAGGTAACCGTCCATTCTCTGTTTCAAAGCCCTCCGAGCTGTTGGAGTTTGTGTGCCCTTTGGGGGCTTGTCAAACAAAAAGCGATCATGGACTGTACTGTCATCCGCGTAACAATGGATTGGTGCACATGTCAAGAGGTCATTGATGTGCAACAAAAACAATGTCGGAGATAGAACCGATCCTTGTGGGACGCCAGCATTTATTGAATGCGAGGAAGAGATGAAACCATCAGCAACCGTCTGAATCGATCTCTCCTTCAAAAAGTCGGCAATCCACGTACACAAGGAAGCGGGAAGTCCGTAAGAAGGCAGTTTGTTGACAAGTCCTCGGTGCCAAACCCGGTCAAAGGCCTTAGAAATGTCCAGTGAGACCGTTTGAATCTCACCATAACGTTCCAGGCACCGTCCCCAAACATACGTCACATACGCGAGAAGATCACCGCACGAGCGGTTCCGCCGGAATCCGTACTGGCGGTCGTTAATGATTTTGTTCTTCTCGAGGTATGTAAGCAGTTTGTCGTTGATCACAAGTTCCATCACCTTGGACAGAACTGATGTGATCGCTATGGGGCGGTAGTTGGCCGGGTTGGAGCGGTCACCTTTCTTAGGTATAGAATGAATGACCGCTTTTTTTCCAACCAGAGGGCACAGAGCCACATTTCAGGGACATTTTAAAGAGCTTTGTTAAAACTGGAGCGATTTCTGCAGCACACCTCTGCAATACCAGGGCAGGTATTCCGTCAGGCCCACTAGCTTTATTAACATCGAGCCCCCGTAAGACAAGGAGTACATCCCGATGCCGTATCCTCAGCTTTTTCATATAGAAGCCGCAGTGAGGAACCGACGGCGGGATGGCACCCCGGTCGTCGAGGGCCGAGTTTTCTGCAAACATTTTCCCTAAAAGGTTGGCCTTTTCGGTAGCAGTGTTTGCTAGTGAACCGTCAGGTCTGGTAAGAGGCGGCAGACTGGATTTGCAGAAATTGCGACCTATGGAGCCCGCTAGCGACCAGAACGCCCTGCTGCCATGCAGCTAGCTTTTTACTGATCTGTAGGTCGTGCTCAAATTTTGACCTATTGATGATTCTCTTACTGTCCTTTGCCAATTTGTTATATGCTGATCTGTTTTCTGACGTTCGAGATGTGTTGTAGGCTCGGTAAGCCGCGTTTTTCGTCGAACTGCTTCGGAGCATTGTCGACTGAACCACGGCTTTGAACCTACGCCAGTTTCTTTAATGGTTGATTGAATGAAGCCATCCATCGCAGATGTGATGACTTCACTAATTTCCTGGGCACATCTGGACGGATTCGAAGTCTGAAAACTAGTTGATAAAGGTGGTAAAGCATAAATAATCTGGCAGTTACCATGATCAGTATAGGCACATGAACGGATCTATGAAGTGAAATTCAATAATTGGAATGTTGGTCTCCAATACAATTTTCTCCAGTGGTTACATGAATAGGTAATTTATCGCCATGTTAGTGTAATATATGTACATAACAATAGTTGCAACTGGTAAAACAAATATGAACGCAGGTAAATAAAAACTAACCTGATTGTGTAATCACAAAACTTTTGTTAGATCCCTTCAGATTGGATTTGATAACTTTACCAGCATTCGGTAGATTAAATGTTTGAATTTTACGAAGGCGGGAGAAGCCTACTTTGCTTTTGGGTTTGTTGGTGGAAGCCCCTGGCATCACCGCAGCGTTTGTCTCTTGCTCCTTGGGCTTCTCAAGGGAGTGAGTTAAATCCAGCACGGGCGTTCTCTTCACAGGTGTTGAATTCTCTTCGATTCTATTACTCTTCCTTAGAGACTTCTCTGGGGGGGGCATAGGTGTTCGGCCAGCAGATCCGACAGAAATCGCTCGGCAAATATTTTTGAGCGGAGTAGCAAAAGTCAAAGTGTCTCGGGTGGTATTACTTCTATCCCTGGTCAAGGAGCCCTTTCTGGGAAGGATCTTACTTGGACTGGATTTGGTGAAGGTGGAATTGTTTTGATTTGTGATACTTTTGTCGGTAGTTGAACTTTGTCTGGGGAATAGTTTGCAAGGGCTAGCGGCGGAAAACACATGTCGGCGAGAAAAGCTACTTTGATTGCATGAAATATCTTTGTTGGTTTTGTTAAAGGTTGAATTCACACCCGGTATGGTGAAAGTGTTATCTTTTGTGTATGTTCCCTCCCTTCGGAGACTTTTTCTTGCTTCTGGAATACTTCCCGGTAAAATCTCTTCAATTCCGGATATTCTTAGATTATTTTTGGACCTGGTCATGAAACCCGAAGCATTGTCCAAAGAATTATCCTTAGAGGATATATTTATAATTGTCGACGATGATTTCTTTTGGAAGGAAGATTCTTGGTCAGATAATATAGAATCATCTACCAATAGAGGATATGTCTCGTTATGAATTTGTGAGTGATCGTTGAGAGAAGATTCAGCTTTTGCTTGGGTATTACTGGCAGAACTAGTATTTTTCTTACTTTGTTGACTGTCAATCGATTTTGACTTTATACTCTTTTTCGTAAATGATGAATGTTTGCTGTCCGAAATGTCAAATCCTTTAGCAGAAGAAAAGCTCAAGTCATATTTATTTTCATTGACAGGGAATTCTGGCCCTCCGATTACTGAGTGATATGATGTCTCATTTGATATGCTTGAAAGATTTTGAGTTTTTCCGGTAACAACGGGTGACTTAGTATTTGACTTCTTTTTGCGGTTTCCATTCAGTGCAGCCGGTTGGTTACTTTGCACCTCGATAGGCCTAGAGTTAGACCTGGCTCCCCTCCTAGTCCTGGGTGCAATGGAGGCTCCATCTGTAGATCCTCGTTGAGAAGGTAATGACAATTTGGTGTCCAGAGATTCATCAACAGTATTGAAAGTTGTGTTAATAATTTTAGTTTTATTTCGCTTAGATGTTTTCTTTGTCAAAACAGCGGACTCACCATCGAGAGTCATTTCATTTTCTTTGTTTATTTGGGGCAACTGTTCAGATAAGGATTTACGTTCAACTATTTCAATAATCGAGGAATCTTTCTTATTTCGCCTAGATTTTCGAGCACAAACTTTGACTGGCAGTTTTGAATCTGAGACTGGTGCTTTAATTGAGTCAGTAAGCGCCGATGGTTTCTTTTTGTCTTGACCCTTGCGGTTATTTCCGATTTCAGCTGTAGTGACAGTGTCCACCCATTCTTTATGAGAGCGCGTACTTCTGGCAGTTGGAGGTTTTATTTTGCTAACGAGAGAATTCTCTACGTTATCTGTTTTCTCACGAAGTGCCTTTCGATTATGCTTTACTTCCGGAACAAAATCCATTACTTCAATGACGGCAACGATGTTTTTATTTTTCTTTGATCGTATAGGACGCTCAGTTTCGTCTATTCCCATTGGAATTTCGTTAATAATTGGTTGGGCTGTGCCTCCTAAAAAAAATAAAACAATGTTAAGTACGCGTTTCTAGGAACATTTTGAAAAATTTGTGCAAAAATAAACTCCACTTACTTCTAGTTGTCCTCGTAGACATGTTAGCTATGTATGGTTTTTATTTTACACACTGAAATCAAAACATTTGTAATTTCATGATATGACAGTTAAACAAGCGCGAATTCAAATACCAAACAGCAACTAAACGACAAGAGTTTAAAATTTGAACAATATATCATAGACAAATATATTTTTTACACCGTTGCGTAGTAGTGTTGCACAATTCGAATGGAAATATCGATTTGTTCCAAGGTAAGTACGGACGGAATAATATAGGGCTAGAGAATTGGCATCACTTCAAATGTATTTCTAATGTTGGTTATCATGCGAAGGGAGTTTCTCCGACCAATCGTTAACAACTTTGCGTACGTCAGCGCCGCCCCGAAGTGTCAAATCGATCGAAAATGGTATGTAATGAGTAAAAATTGTGTACAATATAAAAAATAAATATACTGTTTTCCTAATTAAACCACCAAATTCTTATTTTGCATTTACCCTTTAAGCGTTTTCATTCATGGTTTCGACATTGACACATACTTGTTTCAGATTCGGTTTATACTAATCCAGAATCGTGCTGGGAAGACTCGACTGGCGAAATGGTACATGAATTTTGATGATGATGAGAAACAGAAGCTCATAGAGGAGGTCCACGCTGTTGTTACAGTGAGAGATGCGAAACACACCAACTTTGTAGAAGTGAGTACATATTTTCAGTATTTTTGTCCATAATAATTGTCCAAAACATTGACAGGAAAAAGTGCAATCAAAAGTTTTTAGTATTTATATTTATAGTGAAATTTAAAGCGAATAATTTTGCCCGCTTTGCTCTGTTTGTAAATGTAATTGATTAATGCATGTAATGTGGAAAATTCATCGTATTTTGTCTGTACATTCTGCCAAAGATAACAATTCTTTATCATATTTTTCATTAGTTTGACCACTGCAGAGCTTTTAAATGCCAAACTGTGGCGTTGTTGATAACACTTCTGCTCCGGTGTTTTAACATATACATATACCAAATGGCAGCATGTGTTTATCTTATTCTATTTTTCATTAATTCAATGTAATACTGCCGTGGTGAGTAAATGGTGTTTTTACTTACGACGGCAGAATAGTTAACCTCCGACTGACTCCATTAGCAGCGGAGTGCTGTCTATAAAGGCTGAAAAGTTGTATAATAAAACAGTCATTTTCAAACATTCAATGCACATTAATTCATACAAAAACCTGCACACAGCCTACCTTTCGTTATAAAGCAATGTACGTCACTGTCCATTAAGCTCCAAAGTTGCTAGATATTTTGAATCCGAGTTATCGGACTTCTAATATAACTCAAATTTACTTATTTTCTTTTTCATGTATTTTTTCGGCATTCACTATATAGCAATTTCTAGACATTTTGTTTGGAAGTTATATTTACTATGTACTTTTGCTATTTTTGATATATTAAATTCGCTATCGGTTTCGACACAACTATGCCATTCACTAGCGTTCTTAAAACTAACTTAAATTAAACAAGTACAGAAACAAAATTAGTCACCATTAGGTGAGGGTAGAGGGAGTGGTGATTTGGAGGGGGGTGGGCGTTGGGAGGAGTCAAAGTTAATAGGAAACATGGTTAGCAAAGGTGATTTACAGGGAGCTATTATCTTATTTACTAAATTAATTTTAGACTTAATTTTAGACTTAATTTCTAAAGTTTCTAAGGAGCACAATTTAAAATATTTATCAATATTTGAATGTTTAAAGATAGAACTGTTTAGAGATAAAACTAGGTTTAAACATTCAAATAAGCTTTATGTTGGTTGTATCTAATTGAAATAAAATCTTCTGTCTTTTCAGTAGTGCCTTTGTGAAAGACCATCATAGTGATTAAAATATTGCTCGAAAATTCCTTTAGCTATTATATATTACCTAGTAGTGTGATTATCCGATTTCAACTGAGTTTTAACATTATCGGAATAGCCAGGTACTTCCTTACCCTCCCCGCTACTTTCAGCCTCACAACATACCTCGATTGGAGATGCGATGGTCCCACTGGCTCCAGATGGTCGGGAGCAGTTTAATTCTAATCTAATTTTTTTACAGTTGAATGCATATTGAAAGCTGAAATCGATGTTGCGATCTGAAAATAGTTGCATTGGTCTAGAGATTCCAGCCAGAAAAAAACTGCAAAATTCATTACACCATTTCAATACGGGAAACATCCCACTGACACTGCCCTAGAATATTCAATTGTATAATTTAAAAAAAAATTATTGCTGGGTTTTCCCAGTTTTCCTTTATCCATTTCCACGCTTTTCTCATTTTCTTTCACACTCACAAAACCTCGAATATTGGGGGGAATCATATATTATTAAATTCTTTTTTTATTTAATTTATTGTTGAATGTAACAGAACTAATGCATAATTTTTTGTTGTTTTCAGTTTCGCAATTTCAAGATAGTTTATAGAAGATACGCCGGTTTATACTTCTGCATATGCGTGGACGTGAATGACAACAATCTCTGCTACCTCGAGGCCATCCACAACTTCGTGGAGGTCCTCAATGAGTATTTCCACAATGTCTGCGAACTCGACCTTGTCTTTAACTTCTACAAGGTCTACACCGTTGTGGACGAGATGTTCCTTGCCGGGGAGATACGAGAAACCTCGCAAACTAAAGTTCTCAAACAGCTGCTTATGTTGAACTCCCTGGAATAAGCGTAACTCGTTTATGCATAGTAGCGGTAAATATAATATTATCTTGTTTGATTGGCGCACCTGTCACTGGTTTAACCTTTACAACGCTGGTGTTTTCAACACAATCTATCTGATCATATATGCGACATCCGCATACGGGGATAGCCGCCGATGGATCACATATGTGACAGTCGCATAGATAAGGTTAAAGAATTGTCGATGAATACAATATGAAATACTGGTTCAATAATTATTATTTGGACGTCACTAAACCTTTTCTCTGTTAAATTGAAATGTATTTAGTATTAGCCATTTGAGCTTGTGGACCTCTCACAAACTGGAATAAACACAGTTTTTATTCACATTGAACTATTTTATATTATCTTGTTTTAAAACATACATTGAAGGATTTTTCATTTGATTCCTTTTCGTCGAAATGCTGATGTACTCATAATATGCAGTTTTTTTTTGTTTAAATGTAAATTGTAAAATAAATCAATTTTAGCCATGCTTTACTTATGTTTTCCAAAGTATTCTAATACAACTATGAAATATTTACACTGAAGCAAGTTTGTCATGCGAATCGTGGTGTATCTGATGAAAACATGCGTCGTTTCTATCCCTAGGAAATAATATTGTTGAGCATTCCTAATGTTAACCTGTTTGCTGATAACTGCATCGTACTATGCGCAAATATTCTGTTCCACCAGTTTTGGCCAAATATTTCAGATTTTCTTGGAAAAAAATTCTAAACATGTGTTTATTGTGCAAATCAGGAAGGCAGAGAAAAGGTTAATAAGGATACATATTGCATACCTAATTATAGCAGAAATAATATGTACATAAATACTATAATGATATCTTAATTTTATGTTTTAGCAATGTTACGTACGTGAACACTGTGAAGTGCGCTCAACGGCTCATTCCTTTACGTATTTATTTATATCTATGAGATATTTTAGCCGTAAGTGTAAATTTAGAGACGGAATTACACCCATTTTAACTTGCGCATGTTGTAATCAATGCTTTTGTTGAAATTTAGCAAACAGATCAATTTAATTTTAGTGTGGAATCTCTGATATAGATGAATTTTTGTATAAAAGGAAATTCTGTCGATCTGTTTTTGATTGACTCGTTGTTCTGACAATATTTTACTCAACTGTTCCTTAGTTCGTTTTGACAACTCAATCTAGAACTGTACCTAGCAAACATATATAAATATTTGGTTTTTTCCTAGTGCCGTTGCAATGTTGCCTTTGTTGAATCGTACTTCTCTCAAAATGCAAAACAATATCTGTACTTCGGGAGTCAAAGGTCGGTTGTCCAGTTTTTTACAAAAATTAGTTATGCATGAGGCTTATGGTTTAAGTATCTAAGCAAAGTATGATCTTTTATATTGTAACATTAAATGTGTTTTGTGGTTCTGTCTTGTGGTTCTCTGTCTTGTTACTTCAAAAATATTACATCAAGGAATTCAGCTTTAAACCTACATTTACAATTTATTGCATTTCATATTCCATTTGTACAACCGCAAGCAAATAATTCATCTAAATATTTAAAAGCATTACATGTTAAAAGTGTTTTTTCTAAAATATTTAAATTAACGCCATCTGTGAGCGCTTTGTGTTATAATCATGTTTTGAATGCCCTTAACCCAGATGTGCTTATTGTCATAAATTAATGAGAAAATTAAGAGTTTTATAAAACTAACTGAAAAAAAAAAACTATAAACATGAGGTAAGTACTATTGTTCCTATAGAAGGACAATAGACATATTTGCGGTAAAAAAATTAATAAACTTGAAAAACAAAATCGTCATCCTATGGGAGTCCAAAAATATGTGTTCTTTTAAAGGGACAATTAATAAGCGTTGCTGGGTGAATTTAGCCATCGATTATGAACCAATATGATTATTTTACAATAATTATAACACTTAAACGTAAAAAAAAATTGGCATCCAACCTTTAATTTCTCAGGTTAAGGTATTACAGATGTTTCGTTTCTACGTCCTCAATAAATTATGAAAACCAATACATTGCACAAAACAAGTCAATGTTTACGAGCTATATTGATTAATGAAATGTTTTGTGTTTCAAATATATTTTAAATAATTTAGCAAATTTGAATGTATACACTTCCTTATTGTAAATATCATGAGCATAAATGGGCCATCATATCATCATAAAGGAATCGTGTGAAACCAAACATTTGTCAAATGTAAAGGACCAGCAAAACATTACATATTAGAAAAGTATTGTGAATATTGACAGAACACTCATAATAATTACATTACTTAATCGTAAATACTCGTAAATAATGAAGTTATGTTATATTTTCAAATGTATAATAAATATAAATTTTTCGTAAATGTGTTGTTTTAATTTAATTTACTGTAAGTTTCTTATATGTGGAAGTAGAACAGGTGTAAGTGAACCTTTGTGGAAGGGTGGGAGAATTTTGGGTCCTGTTTCTAGATTTATCTGGTTCTAAACTTGGCGAAGTGCAAATAAAAATGCATTAGGTTGATATCGATTTTAAACGGGTAAATAATAATGTAGGCATTAGAAATTTGTTCCTGCAAGGAAAGTACTTTTAGTATCACTGATGAGGGACCACCATTAGGAATCGAAAAGTTTCTTGAAATAGAACGCCCTTTCTCCTTCTGCCTATATCGCTATAGTCCCACTGACTCTGGGCAGTAGAGATCTTTTTTGGTATTCACTTTTTTGGTATTCACTGTCTTATAACCCCAATAAAACAGCTCTGTTGGTCATAAGATATAGACAAGGCCCGACTCGTATTCCTGCAGCTACCCTGAACGGTGTGATCCTGAAGGTGACTGAAGAAACCAAATACCTAGGACACATAATCACCAGTACTCTGGTGGATGATGATGACATTGATAGGCAAAGACGCGCTCTCAGCGTAAAATCGAATATGCTCAGTAGAAAATTTCGCCTTTGTAGTACCGCTGTGAAAAGGACTCTATTCCTTGCCTTCTGCGCAACGTTGTACACCTGCGAACTCTGGGCAAACTACAAAAAGAGTAGTATGGAAAGACTTTGCGTACAGTACAATAACGCCTTCCGCATAATGTTTGGCCTCCCCAGATACTGCAGTGCTTCCAGTATGTTCACGGAGGGGCGAGTTTCCGGTTTTGCAGCCCTTATAAGATCCAGGGTGGCTGGAATGAGGGAAAGAATAAACAGCTCCAGGAATATACTCATCATGGAAGCCCGCCTCAGTCCAGCCTCCAGCATCGACGCATACTGGACAAATATATTGGCCCCTCACAATATAAATGCCGCAGCACCCTTAAGGAGTCATTCTAATCTTATTTAGTAAAATTCTTATTTTTATTTTTTTTTATTTTTGTTTTATGTGTGATGTATCACCTTATACTACTGTCTTATAATGATTTAACTTTTTTATTTTATTTTTTCAAACTCTTGTACATATTTTGTATATTTTTTATAACTATTGCATGTATATTTTATATGGAATGTGTGGGACTGGACTAACCTCCCCACATACCGGAAAACATTTATTATTATATTATTATAAAATAATAATGGGATAAAAGCAACAAACATTTTATTGAGCTACTTTTTTACTTACAGGAATCTTTCACCTAGGTACGCTGAGTATTTATTATTTTTTTACTGCATGTATGTCTATTGTACTTCTGTAACAGTGGTGCATAACTCGCGTAGCCTGTGAGCTCATCTTGTGCGGCCCATTTTGTACCACGCTTGTACTCCATGCGGCTTGCGGAGGTTTGACAAATAGGTAATACGGTTCGCCTGTTAAATTGGTTGTGCATCACTGTTCTATAAGGACAGTTGTAGTACATACGCTAATGTTTTTTTCGCAATGAGATTTTCAAGGATTGAAAAAAAAAATTATGTCATAATATAATTTTTTTCTTTATTGTTCAATAATTGTTTTCATACTTATTCAAACATGACTCTTAGGAGGTTGAAGATGGTCCATGATTGTTGCAGGACCTAAAATGAAAAGACAGTAAAAATGATAATATATGTTACAGTCTCAGTCTGGTAAATGAATGTAGAAAAAATAGAGGGCGTTGCAATCGTTTGAATTAATTTAAATGGCAACACAAAAATGGTTCCGAGGTAAAAGGATTTTTTTCTGTATTGTTCAATAATTGTTTTCATACTTATTCAAACATGACTCTTAGGAGGTTGAAGATGGTCCATGATTGTTGCAGGACCTAAAATGAAAAGACAGTAAAAATGATAATATATGTTACAGTCTCAGTCTGGTAAATGAATGTAGAAAAAATAGAGGGCGTTGCAATCGTTTGAATTAATTTAAATGGCAACACAAAAATGGTTCCGAGGTAAAAGGATTTTTTTCTGTATTGTTCAATAATTGTTTTCATACTTATTCAAACATGACTCTTAGGAGGTTGAAGATGGTCCATGATTGTTGCAGGACCTAAAATGAAAAGACAGTAAAAATGATAATATATGTTACAGTCTCAGTCTGGTAAATGAATGTAGAAAAAATAGAGGGCGTTGCAATCGTTTGAATTAATCTAAATGGCAACACAAAAATGGTTCCGAGGTAAAAGGATAACTTTAAAAAATCACTATGGTCCAGGTGCATATTTTTAATATTATATATACATGGTGTTCGGAAATTACTGGTACTTTCCGAGGGGAGATTTAATTGCACGGAAAAGTGTTTTTTGTATCTTTTTAACGTATATCATCATTCGGTATGCAATACAGCGAATGCGACATATTATTCAGGAGAGAGAAAAAACCTCGACACATGCGGTTTTGTTCTTGGAAGCGGTGTTACGTATTGTAAATAAAAACAACATTTTAATTAATATTTGGCTTTCTGTTTATGAACATACCCGGAGAAAATGATTACAAATCGAATGTCATTTAATTATATCACCTTTGGAAAAATTCTAACTTTCGTGGTTTTGCATGCTGATATAATAATACATACGTGTACAACAAGTAAATAATACAGTATATATTATATCATCCCCTTAGTAAAACTCATTAAGTGCCTCTAATGGATGATACCATGTATTATTAAAGAAGCTATTTATATTGAAATAGAACTGTGGAACATACTTCGGAGAACAGCATGAGGGAGACAGGCTTGAACATGGTGGAGAGCTGCAGTGGCTTCTGGGACCTCAACAGTATCATGAGCAGCGTGGAGCGCATCTTCAGGTCCACCGAGCTCTCCCAGTTGCTCTGGTATACGGCGTCACCCACTGAGACGCTCTGACAAACACTTATCATCAATAATCTGATTTAAAAATTCGTGGCATAAAAAGTATTATCATGATTGATTTTTTTAAATAGAAAGTGAATCGTAGAAGTAGTAGGGGATGCCCGAACAAGATGTGCCAAGATCAAGTAAATCTTGTCTCTTGATTCAAGCCATGTCAAGAGTCAGAATAACAGAAGATTTTGTATGAGACGATGTGTGAATGTAATTGAAGCGAGGAGTATGTGTCAACACAGAGCTCTGTGGCGGTTTATCCTCTCTGTCAACCCCTGCAGAGAAACGGGGTGATGGTTAGTTAGTTAGTTTGTTGAATCTTTGTAATGTATTTTTAGCTGAGGACCACATAAAATAGTTTAATTAAGAAAAATGGATCAAATTATTGTTTCTTTTGTAGGTAACAAGGTAACTAATTTCCTGGTGTTGTCATTTGAAAAATGATTTATTTGTTTAATAAACTAATTCCTACCGAAACATTGCATTCAGGAATGCTATGGATATTGCCTACCACACCTTTCAAGGAGCAGTGTGCTGTTTTTTTTTTAAATTCTGATAAAATCATCAAAATATGATGTAAAGTGAGAATTGGTGTTTTCTCTTTCTAAAACACATGTCTGACCTTAAGAGAAGGGGAGATAGAATGGGTATTATGAGGACCATCATTTGGTTCCCAATACGGAACAACTAGAATCGGCCGGTTAAATACTATTTTATAAGGAACTCCAGTTCATTTTTTTATTATTTTTTTTTATTAATGTTGACCTTTTAACTTAATTTCCTGTAATCTTTTTTTTTTTAAGTTCGTTTTCATAGTTAAAATAATTATTAAAGTTAAAATTTTTTTAAGCCCACCAAAACGCACGAAATCTATGGCTTGTTGGGTGTAACGTCACACGAGCAGTCGGATTGGCGGTTCAATAGGCGGTAATCGATATTGTATGCATTCCATACAAAACTTCGAGACATTTTATATTCAAATTTAACTACTTTTAATTTTTTTTAAAATACAATGCAAAAAGTCCCGATAAACTACTTTTTTGTAGTTTGTCTAACGGGAGCTTGTTATTTAAAACTTAAAATTTACAGACAAGGTTACAAAATATGTAAAATAAAAACATAAAAAACCATATATGAAAATAGGAAACATTGTAGAAGCGTCTCATCACTATTGTAGGTGCATTGTACCAATGTGCAAAAATACATCCATATCCACAACTGAGAAACAATTTATCAGCGTTCCAAGAAAACCATTGTTACAAAAAAAATCCCATTAACCGCCCTTAGCTCACATTTGACCCAACTTTTTAAAAACTTAAACTGGAAGTTTAGGCCATGACCTAATACCATATATTGGTAACAGATATACGTATTATGATACCGCCGCATATCGGATATTTCGATACCGCGTTCACAGATATTAGCGTTCTACCCAATCGAGATATTAAACGATATTTTGGTATTCATATCTATTGAATACTGATTTAGTAAATGACAATAATAATAATAAAATTTTGATGATTTGTATAGTGCATTTTGGTGAAAATCACCCCAAGGACGCGGCATAAATGTTTTTTTTCCCCAATGCTCTATTTTTTATTTTATTAATATTTTTTTTTATTATTTGTATTGAATACTTTTTTTTTCATTGTAATGCTAAACTTCTATTTTAAGCAATGCTTGTGCAGAGAAGCGGAGTGTACATATTGCGTTCAGATGGATATATGTTTCCTAAAGTGTTACAAGAAGATTCTTAAAATAATGAATAATAATGAAAATTAAATGCTTTACGTGATAATATTACAGGGTTGGTGGTTTACTAAATAGAAAAAAATAGAGTACAGAATGACAAGTGTTGATTTAACTTGTAAAATCATAACATTATATACGTAATGTGCAATGTGACGTAGGATATTTAACTTATAGCACAATCGTACTAGTGGTATATGTTGTCTATCTTATAACTAACAATAGACAATCTATCATATCGATAATGTACTGGCGTCACTGACCGTTCTCGATTATTCGATATTCATCGTTATCTAATATTAACAAATCTTTGGTGTCCCCGATATTACAATAAAAAATATTCCATCGTTGTAACAATGGAAAAAAACTATACAAATAGCTAGAAATGACAAATATGAAAAATATTACGAAATTTTAAACCGTTATGTCCCGGACACTTAGGTCTACAGAGACCATTTTAATTTCAAATTGTACGCAAAATTTGCTACTTTAAAAAGTATTAAATGATTTATGCCAAAAAATTAGTCATTCGGGATTCAAAATCGACAAAAATTTCGTTTTTTTTTTAAATCTCGACTACAAATGCGAAGGTTGCGGGTTCAAATCCCAGTTCGCGCATGTAAATTTGATTTAATTAATCCGCGTCGTTTTACAATGAATTCGTTAATAATAATATATATTATTCGTAAATATATATATAGTATATTTGTGGCGCGTTCCAAAGTGAAAGATTCTTGAAATGGCTTTAGTCGTGTTTGGTGACTAGATCTGAATAGCTCGGTAATTCCCCACCTTCCTCTTTCCTATCGCCTTCCCTTCCCCATACCTTTTACCCTCAACATACCCCAATAAGGGATGCCATAGTCCCACTAGCTTCGGACAGTTGGGACTCTATTCGCATAAAAAAATAGGAGTGTCAGGAGAATTCATGAGGCGAAAGTAAATGGCAGAAAAAATAATCAATCAATGCAAAAATGATATGAAAAAAGCCTTATGAACACCCACCGTGAATAACATAATACCGGCAGACTAATATATCAGTATTAGGTAATATCACAAAAGAACAGCTGTGATACAGAACTATTCCAGACGCTCATAAATACCTTTCTGGCTAGAATTTTTTGGATGCGATTTTAACCTCTAATGCTTTGAATTATGTATGACGAGGAAAATCAGAATCGCTTGCTTTAATAACACATTAGATAACATTTTATATTTCGCGAATGGTTGCCTCTCTGACGGTTTACGAAACAGTTTTCTGCGCATGCGCCTATCATGGACTTGAGACAAAGACAAAATTTACAACAGTTTTGCAAGAGAAATATGCTAATATTAATAGGTTTGAAGCATTGAGGTACATTTAATGGCTTGAAATAAAGAAACTGCCTCCAATGACATAATTGTAATGTGGAAGGGGTATAAATTATTACTTAGACAAATTCGTAAAAATTGCTATGAATATATTGAATATCCAAGCAAAAACTCTCTAGTGGTCGCAATAAACAAACAGAATGATTTTACAAGCGAAATAAATACTGTAAATACCGAAACTATAAAGCCATAAGCACTATAAACAGTGGGTACAACACTTTTCTAGATATAGTTGGACTCGACGGCTGCGCATGTGACGTCAGAAGCACCGTTACCAACAGAACATGGTGTTTTGATGGTATAGTTTTTATTTCACTTTTATATAACGATCACATAACATAATATTTTATATTTTTCAAAAAAAATAAATTATTTTAGCCATAATATTTTTCACTGGAGTTCACAATAAGGAACTCAAGTCCAAATTCATTTTTCTTTAAATTATCAATAATGACATTCAAACTTAAATACCAGCAAATTTCGTTTTTGTTTCTAAAGTCGGTTTTCACGGTTAAAATAATTGATAGACGATCCCATCCTTACAAAATGGTTCTTGGCAGATATAATACAATCATCATAATTACCGACAATACAAACTGTTTGAAGCCGCTCATACACTGAACTGGACAGGGCATAGGTGATTCTTTATAATAGGATTGCATACGTAATATAGGTGACTGGACCGTATGGATGCAAAAGCCGTGTCCTTGGGTATAATAAATTAGAGGGACAGGAAGCCGGAAAGAGTGGAAGGGTCTCCCAGAGGCGACTGATGATGAACAGAAATGTGAGGGATTTGGAGAATAATTTTTTAAATATTTTTGTTTACTTACTTTATCTAGAAGTAGATTCCCGTAATAGCTCGGAATAAATATGTGGACGATGGTAGCGACGAAGAACAATGCAAATTCATATGGAATCTTACCGTCCTTCGCCATCTGAAAATAATGATTTGGAATTAACTTTAAATTGGGCTCCGTGGTGTGCCCTTCAAAAGAATTACACTTTATATTTTAGTCAGATAAAAAGGGACGATCGACAAATGATTCAACTACTTCGAATTTGAACTTGATTGCATAATACAAGCAAAAATCAAAGTCATCGATAAGAAAGAAGAAAAAAAAATCATTAACCCCACACAAGAAGCCACGAGGTAAATTATTTCCCTCAGGGCCTATGCCATCTTTGGGGATGCTGTGTGGAGGGTATTTTTAAGGAAAGTAGAGAGGATATTCTGGGAAAGAAAGAAAGGTTTGAGGGCCGGGTCAGTGTATCCAGGAGTGACGTATTCATTAATTTCTCCCATTGCAGTGCAAGGCGATGGGCATAGAGAGTTCGGCTGAAAAGACCGATCCGGCCCACCACTCATCTGGTGAGCAGACGCATCCGCCGCCAAGACCAGGACAAATCTCACCCCATGAACCCGGACACCCCTGCTAAGTCACCTGCCGTAGCGAACAACTTGAGGTGACCTATGGCAGAGGTGCTGGTTATCTAATAAATATTTCCTCGGGGCGGAGTTAAAAGTCATTTATACATTTTTTATTAAATGATAGGCTGTGGAGGCTTGACCTGCAATGGACGGACATGAACTATGGGTCGATACAATTAGGACGAGGAGAAGAAGATGAGGTGAGCTGATCATATATTAGGTACATTATAAAGATATCTAATTTTTTTTTACAGTAACTCCACACAGGAGACCCTGAAGGAAATAATTTCCCTCAAGGCCTATATCATCTTTGGGGATGCTGTGTGGAGGGTCTTTTAGAGGATAGGAAGGAGTGAACTTGGGTCTTGAAGAGACCCATATTTTAGGATGGAGGAAATACAGAGGCCGGCAGATCATTCCACAACCGAGCTGTTGAACACAGGAACGAGTCGTAAAAGGGACCCGTTCTCATGTGACAAAAGTCGAATGTGTGCAAATGTTGGGCACGCGTTTGGCGTGTTTCCCGACTATGCACCGGTGCCGAAGGGATCAATGACGCTAGTTCCTCAGAGCATTTTCTATTAAAATACCGGTAAAACAAGGACAGCATTCACACCTGACGTCTGTGCTCCAAAGATTGCAATCCGTTTGTTAAGATCGGCGAATCTATCTATCGATGTGTTGTAGGCTCGATAAGACGTGTTTTTTCGTCGAACTGCTTCGGAGCATTGTCGACTGAACCACGGCTTTGAACCTACACCAGTTTCTTTAACGATTGATTGAATGAAGCCATCCATCGCAGACGTGATGACTTCACCAATTTCCTGGGTACATCTGGAGGGATCCGAAGTCTGAAAACAGATAGCTGACCATGGGAAAGCATTAAAATGAGCCCGCATACCGAACCAATCTGCTGACCTATAGTGCCACATTTTTCTCTTCAGCCTCTCGATTGGTGGTCTTAAGTTAATAGGGATTGATGTCGTCACTGGCAAGATTGACGCGCACCCACATTATGTCAAATCTGGAATATTCCAGACTCAACAGTCGCACACAGTTGACGTCAGCTCGGCTATACAAGCAAACACCTCCTTTTGGTCTGAACTTGCCTACGAGGGTGAAGCCCGGGCTGTCCAGATAGGAGGCGTCAGGAGGCTCAGCTATCTGCGTTTCGGAGAGGAACAAAAGGTTTGGGCGTTGGGATTGAAGGTGATGGTGGACAGAATTTAAATTTTTGTGCAGGCCTCGAATGTTGGTAAAATTCACCAACATTTTTGGCCTGCACTGGGGACGCCTACTACTCGCCGTTGTATTAAAATTTCTACTATTTGTGTTTTGTGGTTGCATGTTTTTTTTTAATATTATTGTTGGGGTTTTTAGAGGAAAAAGAAAAGCAAGGGGAAGGATTAGGTATAAAGGGTGGGTAGGAAGCTGGGGGTCAGGGTATCCACGACTGACGGACGTATGAATCCATCCTAATAAAATTATCGGGAGTTGTACAAACTAATAACATAAACTATAATTACTCATAGTTACTGACACTGAATGCTTGAAAAGCAGCAACTGTCGACAGTAAAGGAGTAAAAGAAAATATCGCCTCATAAACATAGTTGACCGCGTCACACAGATCAGCCGAAAACCTGAAACAAAAATTCGTTAAGTACATTTGGAAGATGTTAAAGATTTTGAAAAATGATTCGTACTAGGTACTCACTCATAAATTTTCTGCAGATCCTTGATAATACTAGACAGCTGCGCTTTCGTTTCATTTGATGATAATGTATGCTTTCCCTTAAAAAGTTTCTCTATGCGAATTTTGATCAAATCCAGCTGACCACACATGTGCAACGAAGCTATGGGAACCAGAGGATCAAATCCTATATAAAGCAACGTGGAGCCCGTACACAAAAATAGCTCGAAAAGGAAAAACATTTCGTAGAGCGGAGTGTCGTATTTCTGTTCGTCCCACAAGGGAAGAATCCCGTAAAACACCATCTGCTTTTGTATAACGGGATCCGTAAAGTTGGAGTAGAGCATCATCACGATAGATGAAATTGGAAAAATGGATCCTACAAGGCCCGTGAGGTAACACCAGACGTTCTGAAGTGTGACTCCGGCCATGGCATACTCTTTGACAATATCCGCTTCTTCCGTAGTCAACTGTTCATTGGCTTTCATGTAGTCTTCGTCAATGCGCACGATGATTGAATTCATGGTTTCCTTGTGCTTTATCAGGCACGACATCTTGATCAACATGTTGATGAAGAGAAAGATAATGGCCATTTGTCTGGTGGCATCAGCGTAATCTTTGAGATCGATGTCCGCCTTGGTGGAGCTCGCGAGTATGGCAATGCCGATAAAGACCATGACGATGTTCGTAGCACGCCAGAGATTCGTCATACGTGAAGTGTGTGATGGCAACACCCCGTTGAAATACATTGCGAAACAGGCTTTCGGAAATGTTTCAACAAAATTAATCAATTTGAAATCTTTAATGGTCTTAGAAGGGAACCGGTCCCCATTTTCAGAAGATTCTCTCATGTTATTAACAGCAAATATCTTCTCGTTGAATTGAAATATCTAAAAAGACTTCAATTGAAATATTTAGCAGATGCTTGTTACCTACTCGAGTTTGCTCTATGGTAAATGTGATACAGAAGTGACGAATTTTATAGTTTTCATAGCACAAAGGAAGTCATAAAATACATGCATATATTGTCCACATTTAATCAATGTGTCAAAAGCGAAAACACTGTATCTGGCATTATGCTGTTGGTGTCTGTAATTGTGTTTGAATTTTTAGATGATATAGAAAATATATCTTTAGTTGGTGATAATTTGTTATAAAGTTTTGTCATATTACAAGTATTGATGAAAAGAGGAGAATTATATGTTATTGGCTTGTAATTTTCTCGTCACTTACAAGGATGATGAATGCAACCCTTACCATGTAATTTGCTATGTGTTAAAATATTTAAATCGCGCTATGGAGCCTGTTTTAGTTCACCTGTGACCGAAATGATGTCATATTAGCAGAATATTAATATCTGATTTC
The DNA here is from genome assembly GCA_022606495.2 of Halesus radiatus. Taxonomy (NCBI): domain Eukaryota; kingdom Metazoa; phylum Arthropoda; class Insecta; order Trichoptera; family Limnephilidae; genus Halesus; species Halesus radiatus. The sequence goes on from JAHDVE020009027.1 coordinate 73,445, forward strand.
AATACGTGCTGCTTTTTCCTAGCTTAATTCTATGAGTGTAGCGGAGTTGGCTACGATATTTATAGAGAAGACTTAAGTGTGTTTTGGTGGATACGTAGAGGTTTTATGTTGTTTTATTTGAAACATACGTTACTGGATAATAATATATTGAGTACATAGGTGCATAATATTACATTGGTTTGATCAAGCTAAGGTATAAGTGAAATCGAAAAGGGAAAAAAAAGTATAAATACATATATGTTTCAGATCGTTCACTAAAAGTGATCAATTTATTTTTTGTTCTATCGATTTACGTAGCAATAATTCTTACATAAGTTGTAAACCTATTCATTCAATTGACGTGATATTTTATGTGTAAGATTATTCCGCCGTACTCCTAAAATTGTTGTAAAATTTCTTGGTTCCCGGACCCCTAATTGGTAAGCATTTTGCCATAGATTTGTGACTTTACCGCTGTTGCAATATTTAAATAATCAGTTTGATCGATCAGTATTTAAGAATAGTAACAAGTTCGTCATTGTGAGACTCTCGGATCTTCAGGGTGACTTATCTGCAGCCTACGTGGGGATTGATTTTTAAATCGACGAAAAATCATTGGTTTCGTGTGCAAACTACACTCGTTTATCTTTAAATGTAATTTATTTTATACACACGGATCTACAGCTCAGAACCGTACTGGGAAATACATTTTTGGTTGCCGCATATACAAAGAAAAAACTTTTGTGTCATTTTACAGGGCCACGCTACGGCTCTAACCAATAGACATATTTATTATGGAGTAGCGAGCACAGAACTGTGTTCAGCCATAAAAGAGATATTGGATATCGTTCTGTTTTATAGATGTCATAAAGAAAAAACTTTATAAAGGGTCTGTAGCAAATATTGATGCGAAAATATTAGCACAAATTAAAAATGATTTTTGATTTTTTTTCTTGGGAAACATGTTTATGTTTAATTACTCAGATATTTTTTCCACCAGCGGATTTCTTAAAATTTAAAACGCGAAATAAGACACAAGTCCCTATAAACTATTGTTTAGTAGTTTGACTAACGTTTGCTTTTTTTTTAAATCTTTTTATTATAAGTTTACTGTTTAGGTACTTAGATATCTATTTAAAATAAAATAACTAAATCTAACTAACCATCACGCCGTTTCTCCGTAGGGGTAGGCAGAGAGGACGGACCGCCAAACAACTCGATCTTGGCATACACTTCTTGCTCATACATTATCTTCTGTTATTCCGACTTCTGACATGGCCCGACTCAAGTATTTGATTCACTCGATCGTACCACGTCTTCCTTGGTCGTCCCCGGCTTCTTCTTCCATTCACATTCGCGTCATATATTCTCCTTACACTCCTTTCTTCATTCATTCGCTCTACACGACCAAACCATATTTAAAAATAAAAACTAAATCTTTAAAATATATATATATATATATATCATTATGATCTAACACAAACTATATCTATAAAAAATAAAACATAAAAAAACAAAAGTCAGTCTTTAAATGTAAAATAACTTTTCCTGATAATATAAGACAAACAATTTCTTTCATCAATATATTATTAAATACATAACAATAATAATAATCTTACTTATCTATCAGAATCTTGTTCGTCAAAATTAAGTCTTTAAAATCTAAGGTACCTAATGCAACTATTGGTCTGCCGCAAGGAAGTCATCTCGGTCCCATTCTATTCCTAATATTCATTAATGACATCATACCTTGTTTAACCATCAAAGACTTTGATTTGCTGGAAGTTATGAAAACTATTTGTCGTTTTTCTCCATGGTCGAGGGGTAAGGCTCTCGACTACGAATCCGAAGGTCGCGGGTTCAAATCCCCGACGTGCGCAAAATTTTTTTATTTAATTAACTTGTGTTTCACAATTAATTAATTTAAAAATAATATATAGCGTATTTGCGCACGTTCCAGAGTGGAAGATACTCTCAGTATCGCCCTGGTGAAAGACCACCATTCAGAATTGAAAGGTTGCTTGAAATGGCTTTTAGCCGTGTTTGGTGACCAGATCTGAATAGCCAGGCATTTCCTCACCACCCTCTTTCGCTTCTCCTTCCCCTCCCCAATACCTTCAGCCTCACAACATTCCCCAATTGGGAATGCCATAGTCTCACTGGCTCCAGACGGTTGGGGGCAGTTGGGACTCTTGTACGGTATTCATATAAATAAAAGTTAGTGTGCAGATTATTAGAATACAATTCAATAGTATGGTCCCCATACTATCTCATTCATATAAAAAATATCAAACGCGAGCAGCGCAAATTTTTGCGTCTTATTAACTTCAAACTACACATACCAATACAACACATAAACTATATAGTAATGCATATCTTTCTAAATACACTCAAAATACATACCCTGAAAAACAGAAGAAAAATAACTGAAATGTATCAGACTATCGTGAACTCCTGCAACTAATCAACTTCAAAGTACCTCATCGACAAACTCGGGAAAACATATTATTCTGCAATAATAATTCTGGGACTAACTACCAAATACATGCACCCATTTCTCAACTACATACAAGTACATTTGGAAACAAATTCACCTCTGCTATAGTATAGTATATAGTATATCTATATATATATATATATAAATCAATGTAAGTTTGTTTAATCATTGTAGAAAATAATATTAACATAACCCAAATGAAACATGAAAACGGAAAAAAAACGACATAAAATAAAAAGATTTCAGTCGCATCTGGGACACGAACTCAGGACCTCTGCCTATCCGGGGCAACCGCTTAACCAACCAACCAGTTTAATTTATGTCATCTTCATCGATATCACATCTCAAATTCAAGATGTGTTAATTTTATTCTCCATTTTTTATCCCATATTATTGGCAGCTATCTTTATAATGATTACAAAGTTCCTAAGGAACACAATTGTCAATACGGTGTTGGTTGTTCACGACTTTTCATAAATTCCTTGACCTTAAAAAAATCAATATTTTTTTATATTTATTATGAAACACACTTTCAGAAAAAAATACTTCCAGATTTTATTTTATTTTTAAATTAATTAATTGTTCTTAGTACTACTTAATAACTTACTACAATATAGTATATAGTCTTAAAAAGAATCTCATGTTTGGAAAATTTATTTGAGTAGGTAATTGTTTATTTTTCAGAAAAAAAGTGAAAATATTTAAAAATCATTTTAAATTAGTGCTACATTTTTTAGGTTCTAGATATGTTACAGATCCCTTTTAAAGATGTTTCTGTCGATAAAAGATCACTTGTTAGAAATAATTTTTTAAAGATGTTTCTATCGATAAAAGATCACTTGTTAGAAATAATTTTTTAAAGATGTTCCTGTCGATAAAAGATCACTTGTTAGAAATAATTTTTTAAAGATGTTTCTGTCGATAAAAGATCACTTGTTAGAAATAATTTTTTGGGTTCAAAACTTGTTATAGATCTCTTTTAAACAACGTTTTTTTACGATGTCAACTGAAAACATATCAGTAAATTACGACATCCGATATTTTATAAATTAACCGATATTTTATAAATTAACCGATATTTTAAGGCTGAACACATTTCTGCGCCCGCCATTGAATACTGAAATTATTCAATGGCGGGAATTATTCAATTATTGACTGAAATTATTAAATTAATCAACATATATATTATATATAAGTTAGTTAAATCTTAGGTTTTGACTTTTGGATTGAACGGACACGTGCAAACGATCTGTTCAAAACAAAACTCAAGACATAAGGCATCTGAAGATGGACAGTGTGATTTGTCCGAAACGTCGGGAGTTAAAAAGTCCTTCTAAGGACTACATTACGCGGGTAAACCGAGAAAATTATTCTACATATACATATATTGATATATATATATATATGTATATTGATTAATTATATATATTGATTAATTTAATAATTTCAGTCAATAATTGAATAATTCCCGCCATTGAATAATTTCAGTATTCAATGGCAATATTTATATATATATGTATGTATTTAATTAAAAGACAAACATTCCCGGGTTACGAATAACCTGACAATATTTGAATTTTCCCTACTACCATAATAAAAAGCGGAAAATGTTGCTTGTGAGATGATGGAGGACGTAGAAGATTTAACTCGCGACATCCAAATTCAGACGTCTGTGCGAGGTAGCCGAGAAATGTTAGGATATTCAATATTTTTTGAAACATAAATTGAAAATGAAAATATAAAAATTGATAGAAAAGAATGTATTTATGTTTGGGTAGCAGAGATGTATTTTCGTATGTTGTGATTCATAGCATAAATAAATCTTCAATTTATGTCGTAATACTTTTAGAAGAATTTGGTCAAGCAACAATTCCCACTTTTAATGACAGGATTATTGAGAATTCAATTGTTAGGTTATTCGTAACCCGGAAATGATCTTCCTTTTAAAAAAATGGAAAATGGGTAGCAATAGTGTATTGATTTTCTTTTGAGATTTCTTTTGCACACGCTCCCAACGATTGTCCGCAGGCCCAAAACCTAGTCCAGTATTTCTCACCTGCTGCTAGCGATAGAATGTGATTGATAAGATGTATATTTTTGCACACGACACCACTTTCGACACGGTAGCTCCTTTTTACCTGGTTACTCTCATTAGCCGCGAGATAACGGATTCGTTCTTCGCCGTCTCGTGATAAGGTATTCATAAGCAATATTATATATAATATTGCTTATGAATCCCCGTCTTTTGAATTGAAAGTGAATATTAATTTTGCTCTGAGGTCTTATCAGCTTTGCGATCGAGTTTCTTGAACCGTGCTTGTAATTCAATTTGTTGTTAGCCTAATTCGTTGTTTTTGATTTCGAGTTCTTGATCTTATCCGATAAGTGATTATTTTTTTAATAATAATAGACTGATTTTGTATTGTGAAATTGTATTAACCCTTTGGATCGTTAATATTGTTTGTTGTAATGTGTTATTATATGTATTAAAAAAAACGCGCTAAACTAAAATCGTTGACAGTATTGTTAGGTACCACAATCGGGAGCATTCATTATTTAGTAATGTAATTTATAGGTCGACAAAATTACTTGAATAATTTTTGGAATAAGTTTCTTAATTTTAAAATTTCATTTAGATGTGAATTATTTTGAAACTCGTCTGAACATCTTAAATTTGGAATATATTATGAAACTAATAAAATATAATCGATTTTATTTTATGAATATTTCTGACAAATAATAATGATAATATGATGCTAATAAAGGTGAATAAAAAGATACATCACACATGAAACAAACATTAAAATAAAAAAATAATAGATAAATGAAAATAAAACCTTTAAGGTGGTGCGCCATTGAAATTGTGAGGGGTCAATATCTTTCTCCAGTATGCGTCGATGTTGGAGGCTGGACTGATTATAGCTTATGGCTTATTATATATTATTATAACTTATTGTACATTTTTATAATTATTATAGCTTATGGCCTATTATACTAGTATATTATTATAGATTATTGTACATTATAATAAATATAGCTTATTGTACATTATTACTATTATAGCTTATCGGACATTATTATGTTTATAGCTCATTGTACATTATAATAAATATAGCTTATTGTACATTATTACTATTATAGCTTATCGGACATTATTATATTTATAGCTTATTGTACATTATAATAAATATAGCTTATTGTTATACATTATACATTATTACTATTATAGCTTATTGTACATTATAATAAATATACCTTATTGTACATTATAATATATATAGCTTATTGTACTTTATTATATTATGTTAACAGCTAACTGGATGAAAATACCTTCAGTTTTCCACCCTTTATTAATGTACATGAAGTATTTAAAAGGTTAAAAAATATTGAGGACTTTGGTCAAAAAGTTAGTCCTTCGGGGTCAAAATAGACAAAAACTGAAAAAAGTATCGAAAATTCAGTTGTTGTTTGGATTTTAGACAAAGATACGGAAGACTGACTAAATAGATTAAATTTATTATAAGCCTTTCAACATATACGACATACTAAAATAGGTACCTAAAAGAGATAAAAAAAACATAAACGCATTTTACGAAAATTTATGCTCCTTTAAATTGGTATCAGTAAATGTTTCACAAAATTCCACTGGAGACGAGATATTCACGAAAAACTAGACATAGTCCTGTTTTTTACTTGTTTTTACAAATTTATACGTATTTTCATGACTTTATATTTTGGTACCTACTAGAGATGGAAGAAAAATGTCGATGAATAATTCGATTGAAACTATGTTAGCCTAAATTTGCAGTGGAAACGATATATTCGAGAAAAACCTATATTTTGCCGCGATTTCGGCCGGTTTTTTCAAGATGGCGGCGCATGCAAATGCGCGCCAAGGTTGAAATTTGGATTTTAAAAAAAAAATTACTACCAGAATAATTACGATCGCAACGTCATTTTTTGCAATAATTGCACTGGCCTAATCTACTTACTTCGTCATTTACATTCAAACATATAGATTTATTTTTAATTATTGTATAATGTTATTTATATAATACAATGGAAATTTTTACCCTCTAAGCTACTTGCAAGTAGCTTGTCAGCAGGAGCTTAGTTCAATATTCAATATTATATAATAAAAAAATAAAAACAAAACGACTATTTAGTCGTTTATTAGTCTTACCATTAGCATGACTCCAGTAAGGCAGAGCAAATGGCGTGTTGAACAGCTCGACTATTTGATAATACATACGAGTATATCTATATATGTAATTTGAAAATAAAGTGTTAGGTGTAATTATTAGTATTATACTAAATATATAACAAAGATCAAAAATTGAACATGTTTGTTTGTTTGTTTGTTTGTTTGTTTGTTTGTTTGTTTGTTTGTTTGTTTGTTTGTTTGTTTGTTTGTTTGTTTGTTTGTTTGTTTGTTTGTTTGTTTGTTTGTTTGTTTGTTTGTTTGTTTGTTTGTTTGTTTGTTTGTTTGTTTGTTTGTTTGTTTGTTTGTTTGTTTGTTTGTTTGTTTGTTTGTTTTGTTTGTTTGTTTGTTTGTTTGTTTGTTTGTTTGTTTGTTTGTTTTGTTTGTTTGTTTGTTTGTTTGTTTGTTTGTTTGTTTGTTTGTTTGTTTGTTTGTTTGTTTGTTTGTTTGTTTGTTTGTTTGTTTGTTTGTTTGTTTGTTTGTTTGTTGTTTGTTTGTTTGTTGTTTGTTTGTTTGTTTGTTTGTTTGTTTGTTTGTTTGTTTGTTTGTTTGTTTGTTTGTTTGTTTGTTTGTTTGTTTGTTTGTTTGTTTGTTTGTTTGTTTGTTTGTTTGTTTGTTTGTTTGTTTGTTTGTTTGTTTGTTTGTTGTTTGTTTGTTTGTTGTTTGTTTGTTTGTTTGTTTGTTTGTTTGTTTGTTTGTTTGTTTGTTTGTTTGTTTGTTTGTTTGTTTGTTTGTTTGTTTGTTTGTTTGTTTGTTTGTTTGTTTGTTTGTTTGTTTGTTTGTTTGTTTGTTTGTTTGGTTGGTTTGTTTGTTGTTTGTTTGTTTGTCTTGTTTGTTTGTTTGTTTGTTTGTTTGTTTGTTTGTTTGTTGTGTTTGTTTGTTTGTTTGTTTGTTTGTTTGTTTGTTTGTTTGTTTGTTTGTTTGTTTGTTTGTTTGTTTGTTTGTTTGTTTGTAGGTTTGTTTGTTTGTTTGTTTGTTTGTTTGTTTGTTTGTTTGTTTTTGTTTGTTTGTTTGTTTGTTTGTTTGTTTGTTTGTTTGTTTGTTTGTTTGTTTGTTTGTTCGTTTTTTTTAATGTTTTTGATGTTTTTAATGACTAACGTGCAATGTATTTACATCTTCCATATGGTGTACCTACGAGTATCTAATTCGAAAACAAAGCATTCTATTATTGGCCGTGTCCAGGTGTACAATGGCTACTAATCTATGTCGTTCTGAGAAAAAACCTAATTATTGCCACAGCTGTTGCCTCCAACTCTCCGACCATACTTTGTCGATGACAAAGATTTTCCAATACGAAAATATGTTTATAGAATATTTAGGATTCCAAGTAAGAAATGAGTAATAAAAATTTCCGTGCTTATGTTTCTTTAATATTGTGAGACATCCTAACCATCCAGAGACCGGTTAGTGGATGAGTTGACAAATGCTTCTGGTTCTCATCCAGGCGTCGCAGGTTCAATTATTCTTCTTCTAGCTAAGTCCTCCAGCATTGCACAAGCAACATCTTCCGCTTATACGCTTAATGTTGGTAGGTTATTCGTAGCCCGGGAATGTTCTTTAAAAAAAAGACTCACGTATTCCGCGGACGTGAAAGCTCGTCAGGTAGGAATGGTGTCTTTATTCTATTGGCATTTTAACGGAAGGTGCTCCGAAGAACTTGGAAGATTCACCAAACGGGTGCCCAATATTTGCGTAAGGTTGACATTTCCACCCAGGAATAGGTCATTTTACGAAAAGCGAGATGGCTAGGTTCAATTATAATAATAGTAACCATACGTTTGCTTCTTTATTGTCATTAAGTTAATGGAAATTGAAGGATTAGATAAAACTTTAGGTGTAAAAATATGTATTTTTCCATGGCAGGACCCGAGTTAAAAAATTTCGAAACAATGCCATCGTCTAGTCTCTAACCCACTCTCCTTTAATGGAAGCAATCTTCCCAACAAGCCCTCCATTGATATGCTTGGTGTAACCTTAAGTGACCAGCTCAGGTATGGGGGCTCCATCGAAGTCAAAGTAAAGTTAGCCTCTCAGAAGCTGGGAGTACTGTACAGAGCCCGCAGATACTTTAATAGTACAGAACTGCTGACCATGTACAAATCGCAATGCTCCTCACTGCAGAATTTAGCAGCCACCTTTGGTCGGGGGACCCAAAATATCTGGAAAAAACTCTTGAATCTAACGAACCCATTGCAATCTTTGGAGAATGCTGTCCCACCTTTTTTTATACCTGAATACCGCAAGAGTCGCAACTGCTCCCAACCGTCTGGAGCCAGTGAGACTATGGTATCCCTAATTGGGGAATGTTGTGAGGCTGAAGGTATTGTGGAGGGGAAGAAGAAGGGGAAGAGGATGGTGGGGAAATATCTGGCTATTCTGATCTGGTCACCAAAAACGGCTTAAAGCCATTTCAAGCAACGTTTCAATTCTGAATGGTGGTCTTTCACCAGGGCGATACTGAGAGTATCTTCCACTCTGGAACGTGCGCAAATATACTATGTATTATTTTTTAATTTATTAATTGTGAAACGGCACAAACGAATTAAATAAAATTTACTTGCCCACGCCGGGATTTGCACCCGTGACCTTCGGATTCGTAGTCGAGAGCCTTAACCCCTCGACCATGGAGGCCGTCACCGCATATTCTACTGGTATATTAATGGAAGATGCTTGATCCATTCGGCACCGGTGCACAGTCGGGAAACACGCCAAATTTTTGTACACGGTTTACATTTGTAGCTTCTACGACTCATTCTTGGGTTCAACGGCTCGGTTGTGGAATGATCTGTCGACCTCTGTGTTTCCTCCGTCCAACAACACGGCTCTCTTCAAGACCCAGGCTCACTCCTTCCTATCCTTTAAAAGACCCCCCACACAGCATCCCCGAACATGATATAGGCCTCCTGCGCGGAGTTATTGTAAAAATAATCGTAGAATGCAATGAAGATAAAATATCTACCCCGCAACGTAAAAAATACTTTTGTGGCACTTCAGCCCCTGCAGCTTTATATCACAGGAGAAAAGAATAAGATAAAGGGACAAATTAATGTTTCTCGTAGAGTAAGTGAGCAGTTAAAAAAAACACTTAAAAAATTGTTTTTGCACTTTGCAATATTGACTATACTTGATAATTCATTTTGCCTCAACGATTTTAAATCAACAAGATGTATTATTGTTCTTATTGGTTTAGCTACCTGAAACTATTTGGCGCAGTATTGATGTTTAGCAAATAACAATATTTTTGTTTCACTTTACAGAACACATTCTAAATATTACTTTTAGATCATTTTACAATCGTTTTGCATTGCGATGAATCATTTTCCATGCGAACTTTTCTTTTTTTTTAAATGGATCCTTCGATGGGTTGGAAATAATTTTGACATTGCAAAATTGTACATCATCTGATATCATCTGGAGTTTACATATCAATAAAAAGGGACAAAAAATGCTACCCATATGCGAACTGTTCCAACGTAACCGAGTTTATTATAATGACAGTTGTATGTGAAGTTGAATAAATTTGCAGATACGCTTTTACTAATTTTTGCGTAATTACCAGTGTATCAGACAGTGTGAGACTTATTACCCAAGTTGTTGTACTAGAAATAACGAAGGAATTTATGTTTATCTGTTTTCATGTAGCTTTTACAAGGCTGAATCATTCGCATAACGTAATCGTGTTACCTTAGTAATGAATTTTCTATGAAATAAAACAAACACTGTTATAAACCACGAATTTATTGTATTTTTACGTCAACCGGTTTCGTTTAGATCAAGCTTTGTCAGGCAAAATAAATAACTGTTATTATATTTGCCCTGGTTGGCATAAAAATACAATAAATTTGTGGTTTATAACATACTGTTTGTTTTATTTAATATGATGTCAAATCATAAAGTCTTATGAAAAAAAATAGAAATAAATCTGCCCCATGACGCCTTTTTAAATATGTTCTTTATTCTTTTAATATCTCATGTATTCTTGCAGAATAATTGAATAATTTCTGCGTATTAACAGGTGTAGAATATTAGACCAATAAATTGGGAAGCGACTGGCCCAATCAGTCAGTTGTCCGACGACTTTCGTGAAGTTTGCGTTTCATTTTCATAACCCTTATCCAAGGTCCCAAGGCCTAGAAGAATATTTGATATCACTGGCGTGAGCGTCCAGTACACCCAGATTGCCGATCATAACGATGACTCGTATCCACGAATAGACTTATATTATTAAATATTACAATATTCTAATATAAATATCTACAGGTCGTGAATTATAATCACCTTTTATAGTTACGAAAATAGTTACAAAAAAAATTGAGAGATTTCTTCCATTCAAACTGAATATACTCAGTTTCATGGAAACTACAATTGTATAAAAAATAACCTGAATAAAGTATTTAAAAAAAATTTAAATTAGTACCTAGATGGCACACGAATTTTTCACCAGGTAGGTACTTCTTATTACTTGGTTTACTGCACAAGAAATCTAACTGACCGGGGCCAGTGTAACTATGACGTCAAAATGTTGTGAGGTTGAAGCAATTAGGGAGGGGAGGAAGAAATGTAAGAGAAAGTGTCTGTGTTAATATTTATGTTTTAATTCTTATTATTTTTCATTAAATCTTATTCTTTGTTTTAATCATTTTAATTTCATTTAGCATGTGGCTGCACCCTTCTTAAGCTAGCCAGTGCAACAAACGCAGCTAAAAATAGAAAGCCGTGTTTTATAGTACTACTAACATGTTTTTGCGTTGGATCGAATTGAACTCAGGACATCACAACTCATAGTTAAATGCGTTGATCAGTGACCACTACGACGCGGATGTCGTTATGGAGGGAAAACCGATCATGAGACGGTGTGGTCATAGAAAAGTTTCAGAATGGTTTGAGGTTAGAGTAATATGATTGGAAATCATTATTTGGAAAACTAAAAACATGTGTAATACATTAGCATACAATATTTTTATGTCCTCCATGTAGCTAGGCTCCCTGGAATTATGGTTGGGAATTTTTTTGTATTTTATATCGTACAAAATAATTGTTTCTGTTTTCTAAACTTTCTGCAACTTCTAAGATTTTGCAGTGCCTCTACGATGTTTACTCGAGGGGGGGTTCACTCATTCCCCGCCTCACTCCACCACCGACTAGACAGCTTCTGGTGTAGGACACGGAAGTTAATCAATGATAGTAAGAGATTTTCAAATATTTTCAGGTTATTCGTAACCAGGGTATATTTGTCTTTCTTTAAAAAAAATGCCATTGTCGTGGCTGCATCCGAGTGGATCAGCTCTCAATGAGTGATGGAAGCAGATGATGAGGCTACCACCCTGAAAGACGATCCCTTAATTTAATTTATTTTATGTTATTATTAGCTATTATGTTTATCATTTCATTTCCCATATTTAACAATCATTTTAAATTTTTAAAAAATTCTTTCATTTTCTTTATACATAATTTTTATTTTCTTATTTTATCTTTTTTATAATATTAATTATATATTCATTTGAAGGTAATACATTGTATATATCTCATGTAATATGGAAGATTGGGCCTGCACTATTCACCTAGTCCTGCTGGATTAAAAAATTAAATGAATAAAGGCAAAGAGCAATAATGCAGGATCAATGATGTCAGTGGACGACACGCTGAAGTGCTCCTTCCGGATCCTGAAGCCGGCTGACAAGCGTACGTGCAGACCAACACCAACCGTCCCGTCACGCCGCTCAGGGACTTCACCAAGACAAAGAAGATTTTGAGGGCCTCTGGATCAATCCCACCGGCCACCATCCTCCCCCGCCGCTCCACCATTTTAAGAGTATTCTGTGTTATTTATCCTAAAAATATGCATAATAATTCTTTGTCTTAGCTTAAATACACTCTTGAATATAATGGAAACAATCACTCTATCATTTGTATTAGCGTCTTGCAATATATAGTAAAGAATAAATACAGTTAGCTTCTTTTTTTCCAATTTAACATTAAATTTAGTTTTGATAATTTAACTGCATCTCTTTATATGATCTATAAATAATGTGTAATGATAGCCTGTCCAAAAAGACAAAATAAATGTAAAAAAAAAATCATAATAATAATAAATTCGTAGAATAGACGTAATATAAGAATAATATAAGAATAGGAAGTAATATTTGTACAGCGCCCCTGAGGTGATTTCTCACAAAAGCGGCGCTATAGAAATGGTCCAATTATTATTATTATTATTATCTCATCAGGGGGTAGAAAAAATGTAAAAAACTGTTACTTATTATTAAATTTCTAGGCTCTCACTTAATTCTTTCTAAACTTCTGATACTTGTTGACAACAAAGCATACGTGACTGTTGTCCGTATCAGACGATTTTTTCAATAATAACCTTGTTTACGATAATAAATAACAGAGAACACGAGAAAATATTATACAGATTAGAGATAATAATGGAATAGAAAATGTTATAATAACCGACCGCAAAAATCACACAACGATTACTCTATTGTTAAATTAACCGATGTTTATAAATAAATATTATTATAAATCGATTTTTGTGATCTACAAACAAATTGTTAAATTTGACTATGCGTCATACAAAAACATCATGTTTACAAAACAATTTAATTTTGTTATAAAATCAACAAGAATAGTACATTACTTAACACGTAAACAATGACATATTATCCCTTTGTTTAGAATGGAACGATTCACCCTTCTACGGGCTTCTTAGGATTGGTAGGTACCTTTTTCACCGTTTTCTCGCAGAAACACTGAAATTACTCTTGCCAGTCAATGTTTTGGAATTGATTCTTTTTTCATTTTTGTTTTTATATATTTTTTTTATATGAATACCGCACAAGAGTCCCAGCTGCTCCCAACCGTAAGGAGCCAGTGAGCCTATGGCATCCCTAATTGAGGAATGTTGGGAAGCTGAAGGTATTGGGGAGGGGAAGGAGAAGGGGAATAGGAAGGTGGGGAAATACCTGGCTATTCAGATCTGGTAACCAAACACGGCTGAAAGCCATTTCAAGTAACGTTTCAATTCTGAATGGTGGTCTTTCACCAGGGCGATACTGAGAGTATCTTCCACTCTGGAACGTGCGCAAATATAATATATATTATTTTTAAATGTATTAACTATGAAACAACACAAATTAATTAAATAAAATTTACTTGCGCACGCCGGGATCTGAACCCCCGACCTTCGGATTCGTAGTCGAGAGTTGTAATCTTGCGAATTTAAGAAAAAATACAGTATTAAGTACACATTTGAAAAAAGGCTTTGTAGTTTCTCAAACATACCATTATTAAAAAAAATAATCAACAAATATGCCAAAATCAAACATTAAATCGAAATAAATACGTGTATAGGTACACACGCTCTAATATTTTCTAACTATTCAGTAAGAAAAGGTAAGAATTGGTATGAAATGGAAGATCTGAACATTTCATTAAATTTACCTACTCGCACATTTTAAATTTTCTATTCGAAAAATAACACTAAAAATTCTGTTTGCAAGTATTGTATGTAGTATGAAAATTATCATGATGAGTTTTCCTGAAAATCAGGATCGTATATTTTTAAGATGCATTTTCTTGATATTCTTTGGATTGATGTTAATATGAAACTGTTACTAGAAAGCCAAGAAAAAAATATCTATTTGATGATTGGAGGAAATTAATAATAATTATTAATCTGTTATACAAGTTTCGGCGGAATTTTCACCAGTGCAGTGGAATGCAGTATCATAGAAAAAACAAGAATTAATCCATACCTTTTATATCGTATCGATGTATTATTGTTATTTAATATTTCAACGGTTAAAGATTATTGATATTTACTGTTGGGAGTGCATCGCTTAGCGCAAACTGTCTCATATTATTTAGGTAGATCCGCATTAATTTTTTTCGAATTATTTCAATGGTATTCACAATTCAACAGTATTAAAACATAATTTAAATAAATTCTTCCTTTAATGTACAACTATCCCAGAGTGGATGATACTCTCAGAATCGCCTCTTGAAATGGCTTTTATCCGTGTTTGGTGAACAGATTTGAATAGCCAGGTATTTCCCCACCTCTTCCCCTTCTACTCCCCTCCCAAAGCTTTCAGCCTCACAATATTCCCCAAATGGGGATGCCATAGTCTCACTGGCTCCAGACGGTTAGGAGCAGTTGGGACTCTTGTGCAGTATTCATATAAAAAACTATAATATTATTAAAATATATATATTCAATAAAATAGTTAATAGAACAACATTTTGTAAGCCACAGCGAACCATTACAATATGGAATAAATATTGGTAGTTTAAATTCCGGTCATAGCAATAATCTCTAATATTGGTATTTTAAATTCCGGTCATAGCAATAATCTCTAATATTGGAAGTATAAATTTCGGTCATTGCAATAATCTCTAATATTGCTAGTTTAAATTCCAGTCATAGCAATAATCTCTTATATTTTTCTCGTGAGAACTATTAGAGGATTAGATTTTAATTATTATTACCTTTATCTGCATAATATGAAGAAAAAAAAACGCATCAGAAGATCGGATTTAATCCCAATAATTTAAAGAGACCTGTCTAAGTTCTTAATGGTAGATATTTGCTTTTATATTTAAGTATGAGCTTTTAATGTTTATATATATAAAAAAAAACAGGGATTTAATGCACAAAACACAATTTTAGTATTTTGCATTAAAAAGAATACGCTTATTAAGTATTATTATGCACATCAAGTCTTTAAAGCGAAAAATAAGGTTATCTCCCAATATATTATTTGCAAGAAAATGTATTATATTTACGATTAAAAACGACAGTAAAATACATCTTTCCATATTTCAAAATATGACGAAGATATGATCTTTCAAAGTGAACTTGGGTGAAACAAATACTCGTGACACAATTCAGTACAATTCGAAATTCGAATGGCAGTAACGCATACTGTCGCGCTAGTCATTTCATGTACCGTGACGTCACACGCTTATCGACCGGCCGCCCGGCGAGGTTATGGTCCCAAATGATTTCGTTTTCTCTTTTGACTGCTAAAAAATGTATTTGTTGGCTGTGAACTGCCTTGAACGCTGGAGTGGGCTTTTTTGACAGGGTTATTCACATTCATGCATACCCTTCTGTTGTACATATTATTGGAATACATGATTCAATTCAAGTGTTTGGTATATATTATATTTTTTAAATTATAATGTCACATCACCAAGTTACCGCTTCATATGAAAATATATTATCTTTTTAATTAAAATAGTGCACGGTTTCAAATAAGCGATCGTTGGGCAACAGCTGACAGCTGTCAAATGATCGGTACTCTGAAGAACGTTTATAAAACGGCGAAATCGGGCGGTAGACCAAATATTAGTTAAAAATGGTATCAAGCGTTACGAACGGATGGTTATAAAACCGGCCATTAGGATACCAACCCTGATGTATGTGATCCTCTGACCTTTGAATGCAGTAAACGTGTGATGCGACTTTTGGAATTAATGTGTGCTAAAGTCATTTGAAGAAACTACTTACTCATTCGAATAAATAACTACTATTCGTATGTTTTAAAGGTTTCTTCGATAGTAAAACATGAGAATGAAAGTAAAGTTAGCGGTAAGGAACGAGACTTGCAGAGGGACGACGATGGTAGACTGACTGCAGTAAAAATGAGATCGCAGAGGGGCATGTGCATAAAACCATGTATGACCGAATTACGAATGAGGAGTGCCGAAAATAATGCAATGTAAGCGCGCATGCATGCAGATGTAATTGTAATAAATTAGATCAAGAAAGGAACTTATAAATTGCTTGGACATGTACAGAGGACGAACGAAGAAAGGCGTATCAGGATAATATATGACCCCAAGTGGGTGGAAGAAGTTGGGTCGGATCAGGAGGCCTATTCTGGTTCTTTTTAAGGAAAAATCCTTTTGCTTGAAGACTTTTTGATGAACTGCGGAATTCCGGAGAGACATAGTAAAATGTTGAGAGATTATTTGAAAACACAAATTGATGAAATATCTTCAATTGACACAAGGTTTTGAACCAAAACATTTAAAATCAATTATTATATTAAAGTACATTTGAATCAATTTATATCTTAGTTTAATTACGTCTTTTAACAAAGAAATACGTTTTGTGAAAAGGTATCCACATCGGTAGATAGTAATAACCTTTTTATTCTGCACTACTTCTAAAAGTGACATTTGCCATCGTGGTATATCTATGCCGCCGACTGTTGTTGTACATTGTTTTTATTTCTCACATGGTCAACTTATAATTAACATTATTTGTTACACTGGTAACTTACTTAATATTTTGTTTTTCTCTTGTTCAAACTACGCAAATATTGATATTTTTAATGAATGTCATTCGTTGAATGACAGCTGGCAGCTGTCTTCTGAGAACCGCAACCGGTTAACCAGTTGCGCATTTAAGCGAGAAGTCTTTAAGCTTAAGGAAAGTGATAAGGAATTTTCCTTAAAAATTACCAGAATAGGCCTCCAGGAAGACATGGCACAATCAAGAAAATCAAATAATTTAGTCAGGTCCCCCACGAGTCGGAGTAATAATGTCAGCGTGGGAAGATACACGAACCAAGGAGTGTGCTTCTGGGGAGAAGGGTAGGGGAATTTCATCTGCCTACCCGGGATGTTTAATAACACCTTTGATCAGCGCCACTATTGCGTCACATTAATTATTAATGAGTTAATTATTATACAGACAAAACATTAAAAAGTCATTTCTTTGGAAAACCAAACAAATAACAATTTAATCACGAGGCGACACTGCATTACCACAGAATTGACAGTTAGCAATGCCTTAAATTGTGTAATTTGTGTTGACCGCCGTCATTAGTCGCGCATTACCCGCCGAGTGAGCAGTGAGCAGTCAGGTGCGACCAGGAGCCTTTCTCACGTAACGACACTTATCCACACTACTGTACAAATCAATCAATTAATACTCTGACTAAATAGTCGTAACATAAGTGCGCACGCTTTAAGAAAACAAGTCAAACATTTATCTTAAGTGAAAATATAAGTGTTAATTAATACTAATTGAAAGTTTGCGATTGGATAAAAAAACCTAATTAAATAATAGTGACCTTTTGGATTATCCGGACTTTGGTAAGAAAATAGAAATCATATTTTAAAAACCTTAACTTGTTAATAATTTTTAATTTAAATTACAACATTGGGGATTATACTGCTGGTACATGATTAGTAATATAATTTTTTTTCCAGTGCTTTGAATTTAACCGGAGCGAACCGGAACGTTGTTCCGGTTTTTCTTCAGTTGTTGTCCTGATGCTTAGATATATTTCTAATATTTGACAAGTGTATTGGAATATCTTAGTTGAGCAACTAAAATTAGATTGAAATTGGAAGCAAACTTTATTGAAATATTACAGTCATTAGTTGACTAGAAACACAATTTTTACCTAATTTTAAATTTTTACACAGTGATTTTTTAAATTATACATTTAAACTTATTTACGTAGTATTATTCAATATTTTTTTAGTACCTGTTTTAAAATATTATCATTCCAATTGAGAGGTGAAGCAGTTCTTGATAAATAATTTTAAATAATCCATTTTATAATCACCCGCGAACGTAAACTACAAATCATGAATAAATTTATCTGTCGAATAATTATGTACAATTATTATTATTATCTTACGAATAATTTAAATTCAACCCTTTTCGGAACTTAACTGAATACGAAAATTTATTAAATTAGGTAGATACCTAGCTACATATATATATTGAGGTCTGGTTCACCTATCACACTGTTGCTCATTATTATTATTATATTTATTAAGAAGGAAGAAGAAGTTAGGCTATGCTATGTTAATGAGTACCCGCATATCCAAATTCCTGCGATTTTATATTCTACTGGCAATATTCATTGTGGTTTTGTACCTTGTTCAAATGTATCTTTCATCATAATTACAAATTTTGATAAAATTCCCGTACATCACTAAATCGGCACAATATATTTTTTTTAAATATTAAAAACAATACTAACATGACATTTTGTTGTTATACTGCCCCTCAGAGGTCTTGATTGAATCTGTAATTCGTTCATTTCAATCTCTCAAAATATGATATACATATTGCAGTGGCGTGAATTGATATACAAACAAAGATAGGCTGTGTAGTTTTCCAAGATCGGTTTTACGAGCTGTGCAATGAATATTTGAAAATGGCTACTATATTATCATCTTTCGCTGATTGTTGTGGCCAACTGAATAGATCTGCGTACAACTTCCTTACCTATTTATACGTCATGTCATTATATGGTTCGTTTTTCGTAGGGTAGATACAGCTTTCCGGCCTTTATGGACTGCGCGCCACTGATATATTGTGTACGAGTATATCATCGTTCCGCTTCAAAATATACCCCAATTGGGGATGCCATAATTTCAGATAGTTGGGAGCAGCTAGGATTCTTGTGTTGTACTCACTTAAAAATAAAACAAAACGTAATTATAATAATATCTCCTCACCTCATCTTCTGCCCTTTGTTCTACTCGTGTCGGAGATCCATCGCCTAAACAAGGCGCCCCCAGGTGGTCTTGATCAGAGCTACTTCGGATTCTCATGGCCATTACTTCTCAAAACTAATTACATAATTTGTTTAAAATATCCCTGACAGACATCGTGAATACATCAATTTATACAATTTAGCAGGTAGGTCCAGCTTCTGTCATAGATTATCTAACGAGCAAACATGACTTTTATTGACAGTTTAAGAAATAAATAACACACCACTGATTCGTCGATAACGAATATACACGTGTAGGCTAAAATCGTGACTGTGGGTACATTTAAAATTGCGCTAAAAATATTATTTCCATATTTTTGCAAAATTACAAAACATAACACTTAGTACTTAACACAATTAGTTGTTGTACCTAATATATGCAGTGGCGGCTCGTGAAGTTTTCAAAAACATAGTATATAATTCTCAACCATCTCATCTTCTTCGCCTTTGTCCTATTTGAGTTCGGCGACGTCCTGGACTTCTTCAGCGGTCTCTGTCCATTTGCAGGACCAGTCTCTCCTCGCACAGCCTCTGGAGCTGCTTCCCCCAAGTTTATCTCTGGCTGGGGTTCGATAATAGTGAATTTACTAAATATATTAAGTTATTAAGAGGAATGGCTGCGCTGCCTCTTTCAAAAATAATTTAATTTTGGATTTGAGGCCAAAATACCCATTCAAACTGAATGATATATTTTTTTAAAATTAAAGGTTTAGTAAATATCTAGTAGCGATGAGAAGTATTTTATTTATTTTTATTTTAAATTATGAAGTATATGCTATGAAAAAAAATCACTTTTCATAATTTTAGAGGCAACTTAGAAAATTATTTGCGGGTTTATTATATTTAAAAAAAATTATCATATTTGCTATTAAATATGATTACGTAAATAAAAATATAAAAACAGAACGTTTAAAAAAAACGTTTTGTCGGGTCGATATTTTAAATTATGTACGGCAAATTTGTGTTCCAACGTAAATTTGTCGTTTTTAATTAAATTTAATATCCACCATGATGCTTATTTTATTGCATTTTAAAAAATTTAAAATTTAAAATTTTATTATTTTTTCAAAGCAGAAGGGGTAAAACTTTTTTTTTTTAAATCACCGTTTTCCCCCAAATAATTGTTAAAGGTGCCTCTAAAATCACGAAAGATCAATTCCTTTAATGGCCCATATTTCATAATGTAAAACAAAAATAAATAAATTACTTCTAATCTGTACTAGACATTTACTATACTTTTTGATGAAAAAAGGATCATTAGGTTTAAGTTAGTATTTTGACTACAAATCCAAAATTAAGTTTTCTATGAAACAAGCCGCGCAGTCATTCCTCTTAAATAAATTGAACTCTTTGTTATAAACCCTGAATTTATTGTATTTTTACGCCAACCGGTTTCTCATAGATCAAGTTTTATCAGGGTAAATATAATATCTAAATAATAATATAGAGTAATCGTATACATAGATAAGGAAAACAATACAAGGAGAAGGGATATATTATAAAAAAAGGGAATAAAATATTAGACGTAGCCAAAAATTAAAAAGTGTGTGTAAGAGGGAGACAATAATAATATCTATTATTACAAATAAATAGTAAATAAAACAGTGTAATGGGGACATAATGAAGTCAAACAATCCCATACAAGACAGAGCCATCATTAGTTAAAAATAGACTACTTGTTTTTATTTAATATGATCTCAAACCACAAAGTGATTGCTTCTTAAATATAAATTTGGCTGAACCACGGCTTAAAGATGAAACAACCAGGCCTTAGTGATTTTGTTACCTTTCAAAATTCACAAGGTATTTTCAGTGAAAAGTGACCTTCAACCAATAGTTTGAAAAAAACGAGAAAGGATTCTAACCTACCTTCCGCTTTTTTGTAGTTGCTGAAAACGCTGAAAAAACACCAGTTGTCACCGTCTATTTTTTGCACAATTAATATAATATAACATGAAATGTTGCATTATATTAATATGAAATGTTATATGAAAATGAATGATTTAGTGACAGGAAACGACCGCCAGTATTAAAAATTATTATAATTATAGTTATTACGGCGGTACGAACATGTGGATATATCTTTTTTCAATATTGACAAGTACAAAATAAGGTTGCATCTTATTATCCCAATGATTAAACAGGTGAAAAACTAATAACGTTTTGTCATAAAAAAAACCACTCCATGTGTTGTGTTATTGGTGTATTTTGTTTGCACATCTGGTGCCCTGAAGGTAATGCGCAGAATTTTTTTTAATAATTGTTGTTCAAAGGGATTATGTTTCACTGTGACCTTTATTTTGGAAACCATATGCTCGTAAAATCTAAGGACGTTGTAGGTCAATGTTTAAATTAAGGCACGACGTAAGAAACTGTGAAAATCCTTGGCGTGTGTTCAAATTAGACACATTAAATGAACGTCGCGTCGTGACAAAAATGATATCAAATTCTTTTAAAAATTATGAATAATCACGTAGAATCTTCCCTTTTTGCCAAAATCAATATCAATCAGCGTCTGCAATACAGAAAATTACAATATTGCTTTCCAATTAACCAATTTAACCTTCTCCCAACCTTTTATGTAAATGTGTTGACTAAGTAAGATCCATAAGCAAGATAATTAAAATGTTTAGCGATAGTGCCCAGAACTTTTCTAATTTTCTCGTATCTCTTGTAATCTAGTATTCCCGCCTCTCTAATCACTTCCCCTTATCAGAAAGTCTTAATCATTGTTTTGTTTTCACTTGACCCAAACATTATTTTTTCTTGCATTCTATAATTGTTGCACACCGTTATTGGTCGGTTCGTATTTATTAATTGATATTTCTTTGTAATTTTTATGTTAACCCCAGTCCGTTGTGTACTATATAAATAAAATAAAAACGAAAATAAAACAAAAAGCCAGAAGCTTCATAGAAAATGTTGTTATTTGTTAGAATTTATGTCATATTCGTCGCGCAAGGAAATTGACGTAAGTACAATACTCGCATAATTTTATTTTATTTGCAAGAGTGTGAAAGACAAGTTCGTTGCAAATACTGAACTGTTAATTTCTAGAAGTGTGATTAATTAAAACTTAAATAATATTTAGAAAACTGTTCGTTTTTATCGTACTTAAAAAATTAAAATTGAAAACCCTGTACACTGTACAGTGTACAGCACTGGAGTTCGAGAGATTCCTAGCACCGCAAGGGAAGGGTTCTTACTAATAATGAAAAAATATTTTTATGCAGCTGTTCATTTCGTATATACTCGTAGATCATATTATATTATTTATTCACACACAACTCTGTCTTGGTACACACTCCCTTGCTTTATTCACATTCATACATGCTCTTCGGTTATTCTGGCTCTTGACATGGCCCGACTCAAGTACACATTTGATTCAATTGATGTCAGTCATGTCTTCATCTGGCGTTCCTGACTTCATATTTATCTACTTTACCATCAGAAATTGATGCAATTTTGATTTATTTACACTTACCGTGTTTTACAGATTGTTCTCATGTGATTGACAAGATGTATAATTGACCAAGGTGTTGGTAAAACACCTGAATAGGTACGCGGTAGTTACCTATTTTAATGTATACGTTACATTTTAATATGCGTAACAGCGTACATGGAAACATCAGTTTAATGCAGGCGGTAACTTTATCTAAATATTTGTTTGATTTAATAATGAATGCACGCACAGATTTGATATGTAGATACTACAATAGTTATTTGCTGGTACAAATAATATATATGTGATTCGCGCAAATGATTACGCTGGAACATGGATTATAGAAAATTGCGCATAATAAGCTATTATTTGATTCCAGCATCCTGGCTAGATTTTACATGCGATATTTGAAAAATCGTCGCAGTAACGTCATATTTCACAATAATAACTATCGCGATGAAACTCTAACTCCAGCATAGGAGGCGTTTTAATTACCTTATCGAATGATAAAAAAACAATCCATTTTGTAGGTAGGTTTTATAGGTAGGTTTTTTCGTTTTGGGTAATCATCCCATGCACAGCTTGATACACTTATCTTTGCAGCTGGCCAAATGAAGAACAACTTACCAACTATTTTTCTAAATCCGTAGCATTTTTGAAAATCTCGATAATCTATATTAGGGACACCGCCAACTGCAATGTTAAGTATTTCAAAATGCTGTTAAGAATTTTTACTGACACTTAGAAAATGGTTGCACGGCATTGCATTTTATATAGGCAAAGTGTGTCAAAATAACATAGAAATTTAATAAAATGGGCTAAAATTTTTCATTACTATATCAACACTTAGAATTTTTTTTAAATAGTTTGACTTCCAAATGTGTCATGTTGAATAAACGAGAAATATTGAACAACTCTTTTTTTTACGTTTTCATTTAAAATGATTAAAGCGCGTGCTGCTTCAATGTAATAAATGGCTTTTTGATATGTACGAGTACATTAAAAATGACGACAATTTCGAACATCTATCAAATTTCCTAAGAAAATTATGTAGAATCATCTCCTGTTAGGAATTACCACCAATTTATGAACACTTGATATTGATGTGAAAAATATTCACTTGAACCATGGTGCTTTTTAAAAGTTTAATTATTTTTATTATCAGTCATCTTGGTGCTGTAATTTTAAACTATTTAAAGGATCGCTTCGCCTAATATCTACTTTATTTTGACAAACTGTAGGTCTGTAATGGATTTTTTTAAATAAAATTTGAAGTAGTTAGGTACTGTATATGTTTGGATTCACGTCACTATAATTAACTTCCTATATGGATGTGAAAAGACATAATTAAATTGTCCATTAAAAAAACTACATACAATGTTAAATGCAAACATAAAATAAGGCATTTTTTATTACATGTAGCTTTTGTGAATACGCTGTCACTCCATGTCAATCAATCATTCGATGATTTAATATTTATTGTACTAAATAACCTCTCAACGATCAATATCGCGGAAATCTTATAAGATGGTTTTCATCTTACATTAAAAATAGAAATCAATTGTTGCCTTAAAAGGTTATATCTCAGAAATTATTGCAATTCCCTCAGGAGTACCTCAAGGCTCCCTACTGGGTCCTCTTTTGGTTTCTTTGCACATAAATGATATCAAATATGTTATAAATCATTACGATTTCCTATTTTATGATTGCAATACGTTAGAAAGGGATAAATGAATATTGCAAAAGTAATCAGTTATTTTTTTAATATAGACAATTGCAATGTTATAACATTTACACGGAAAAATACCCATTTAAGTATACTTACTATTTCAACCACTTACCCTTTCAACGATTAGAAAAAAATAAAGATCTTGGAGCTTTACTAGATTCCTCTATATAAGGATCACATTGAAAGAATTTTAGAAAATGCCAATAAACAAATTGGGTTTATTTTATGCATGGCAAAGCCCCTCACCAAAAAGCACAGGTTTATTTTGCTATATATGATACACGTGAGATCACAACTTGATTTTGCCTGAGTTATTTGGAATCCCCAATATCAAACCGATATTAATCGGATTGAAAACATAAAAGAAAAATTACAAAACATCTGTCATATCGCTTCAAAAATCATCAATTTAATCCGATTGCCCATATAAACGTAGAAATATCACTGATGTTATTCTTATAAAAACACTGTGAATTGTCTTACTAATTCCTAATATCTGTTAGAAAGGATTGCGTTCCGTTGCCCTAAATGCCACACCAGATCGAATGATTTATTTAGCGTATTTAGTTACAGTTTTTTTTTCTGGTACTTACATACTCGTACTGCACATTTGAATACTGTAAATGATACTTACATTTTTTTATTTCAGATGGTTGACACGTGAGTGAGACCAATCCAATTATTAAAACCCAATTAAAACACAAGTACATGTAGTGGCGTGCTTGGTCTATGACCAAAGCTAGGCTATGTATAGATTTATAAGATCGGGTACGAATTGTTCATTGAATATTTGAAAATTGCCATTTTAACGAAGAAAGGAGAATATATGACGCGATTGTGAAGAAGTCGGGGACGCCCGAGGAAGATATTGCACGATCAAGTGAATCAAATACTCGAGAGTCGGATCATGTCAGAAGTCAGATTAGCAGAAGAGAATATATGAGACGACGTATGAATGTAAATGAAGCAAGAAGTGTATGTCAAGATCGAGTTGTTTGGCGGTCCGTTCTTTCTGCCTACCCCTACTGGGAAACGGCGTGACGGTTAGTCAGCCATTTTGTTATTGTCTTCCGTTGATTTTCGTTGCCAACTGAATAAGTGAGTATATAAGTTCCTTACCAAGTGCATTAAAAAACGAATAGATCAAAAATTTGTCGTTTATTTCAATTTTCTTTTTATGGTTCAATTTTAGTAGAGCAGGCTTTCAGTCTTAATGGACTGAACGCCACTGGGTACACGATACATTGAAGATACATAAAAGATTAATAATACAAATAAATTAAAGAAAAAAATAGAGATATTGGAAAAGAGTAGAAGAGAATGACAATTTATTATTTCTCAAATCCAAACAGAAATATGCTCCTTATAAAAGAGTGCAGAGCACAATTACTATAGATTGATAAAAATAATACATAATATATTACGAAATAAATTAGATGATAAAACTTATCCAGAATCGCCGTTTATTGTTCTGAAAATATTCTTTTAAAGTCATAGTGATATTCGCACATTTCAAAATGGGACAGGTACAAAACACCACTAAGGAACTAAGTATTGATAAGCGGTTTTTTGTGACTGCAACCGCACGACGAATTGTTTTGATCACTGATTTTCTACAAAACCGCAGATAGCTACTCGTATATCGTTATATGAAACATCAATGATTTAATACATAATATGTACTGTTACAGGTACGTAGAAAATACGCTGGAAACATATGTTTTTTCTAAGGGTCGATTGGGGAGGTAATTATGGTAAAAAAAATAATTCTATGTAAATGAACCATAATTTGCTTCAACGGGCCTCTAAAATCAAGATTTAAACTATGAGCGGGATAAAATGAAAATGCACTTTTCACTCTAAAATAAATACATTTTTCTAAAGGTTATTAATAATAATTTATTTGTAATTCCTTATACATTAAAAACCGCGAGTTTAATACATATGACAAATATATATATATATATATATATATATATATCTATGTAGATACAAATATTTAAAAAAATATATATATAAGAAAAAAAAATTGCTGGGGATAGTGGAATTCGGGTCAATAAGGCTGAAATCAATAGGATTTCTCTTTTGAATATCTCCTCATTGACGCAAAATATGGTATTCGAGGAGATTGTATTCAGGAGCAATATATTCCTCTCCACCGGGAGAACCACAGGTAAATAGGTTGGTCCTACAGGTAGGAAGATAGAATAATTTTTGATTACGCTGTCTTAGATAGTCATCAGGAACATGAGACTTATGCCCTCCAAAATAGCCTCGCAGCAGTCTAAAGAAGTGAGTACCGGCATACTGAGCTGCAGGGAGTGGAATCCGAGCTTTTATAGAAAAAAAGTTAGTTGGATAGAGCCACGTATAGTATCCGCACTCTCTTGTGTAAAGAAATATCAAAAACTTATTCTGAACCCTGTCCAACATGAGGGATCACCCCACTTTGGGAGGAATCCAGATAGACCCACTCTTCAGCCTACTGCGGACTAAAGAGAAGTACAATATTCTTGGAGTATGGTTATCCCGGAAGACCCCGAGGGTTCGGATAAAAAATCTGAACATTTTTAATGCAGACTAGCACATCCCCTCAATATGAACACGAAATGCAAGTTTACTTTCATACACAATTCCAAGATTAATGAAAACACGCTTGAGATTATGACCGAACATAGTGTAACCTGTGGTAGGTGAGACTGAATACTCTGGTGGTTGATATTTTAATTCGCTGAATACCTTATATCTTATAGTAAACATCTTAATTCAGGCAAAACTAGACTGGTTATAAAGTGTTAAAAAACCATGTTCTCAAAAAACAGATATGTTAAAGTTAAACTGACTACCCTGAGTTCAAGTTTTTATTACACTGCGTTAAGTCCCTTTATTTATTCATTTATCACATTGTATACGCCCTATATAGACTTTTACATATTTTGTTAAAAAATCACATTACAATGTGACACAGGTGCAAAACACATCACAATAGGTAAAATAGATAGTCTTCATCAAATATAAAACCTAAATATTTAATTGGTCTCACGAACAAATTTAGTAATAACATCGTTTAAGCACTATTCCAAATAATTAGCAACAGAGGTGAATATACAAAACACACTCGCATTCGCTGATAATTATACAATAGACCATATCTTATTAATATTTGTTGAGGATGTATGCAATAATCGTCTTTTTGTGTTTGTATTCCGTGCAATTAAATGTATCTACTATATCTGAAAAAGTATTACCTTCTGCGTGAAGTGTAGGTACAAGTGAATTTTAGAATGACTCAGTCCTGAAATTATTGTTTTAATTGAATAAAATTTTAGATCTTGTTCTTGTTGGAATATTAAATTAAATTAAGCTGACTATATCAGGGCTGTTCATAAAACCATTAACAATAGTTTAAATTAAAGTTAGGTCAGAAACCAGTCTTCTGTCTGAGAGATTTAATAATTTTAGTTGTTTCATTAAGTAATTGTAAAAATAATGCTATAGAAATATACAAAATAGACCCTATAAATAATAAATAATAAGTTAAACAGAAGTTTGTCATCATACGATATGGTTTTAAAGCGTTCACGAGTGTCAAGTGTGCCTGCTCAAATATTTGTAGACAAGTGGTAGTCTGCAAATACTCGTACAGGTAAACGCGCGAATTCTTCTGTTCTGGGAAACTCAAAGACGCAAACCAGTTTTGGCTTGATCGGATCGCATCACCTGGCTGTGGGAAGGTTGAAATGGGTTCTTCACATGTAGGTGGAAACCTACCTTGAACTATCCGGAAAAATAGTTTCGTTCGTGTATCATAAGTAGTTAAGGCCCTCCAAACCAGACGAAATTATTGCATTGCATAACGAATTCTTCGATTCAGTCGATAATCTTCGATATCTCCAGAAGTTTTTCGTTATCTCCAAAAATGGCGAAGTTATGAGCTATCGACGTGAACTCGGGAAAAACGTATACCCGTGTCGTCGCGACTCACGATTCAGCTCAATTCACAATTCGAATAGCAGTAGTCGATACTGCCGCGCCTATGATATCTATGGCAGCGCCAGTAATTTTATGAACAGTTACATCACACGCTTATCGTCCGGCCGGCGAGATTATCAATATTTTGCCGACTTACATATTCAGCACTATATGATATTTACCAAAAATTCAAAATGATCTGACCTCAACACTTGGACTGACTTGGACACGGAGAAATGTTTGTCAGGAAAAATATGATGCGCTAGTGGAAGGAAGAAGAAGTCAGGGACCCCTTAGAAATATAATAATAATATTAATTGGATGATTTGTATAGCGCCGTTTTTGTGAAAAATCACCTCAAGGGCGCTGAAGATGTAAGCGTAAGAAGAAAGAAAATGCGAGATTTTAAGTAGGTAAGATAATATATTGTATCATTATTATTGTTTACCGACAGAGCAAAGTTTCATAACGATGAATTTATTGAGCAGGCGAAGGCCTTTATTACTATGAAGGCGTTCAGCCTTGAGATTTGAAACTATGCCGTAATTTATATGCAAGGAAGGAACCAGCTCACAGCTAAATAATTCACTTTTATGTGTAACCAAAGCGTAATACTTTACTGTCATGATATTATTTATAACTACGATTCAATACTTTTGTAAGACAGATATAATGTAAGAAATCACATCATACTGTTGAATTTCTGTTATAATAATAATAATAATAATATTTGGATGATTTATATAGCGCCGTTTTTGTTAAAAATTACCTCAAGAGCGATTTACAAATGTTGTTTCTTTTTCTTCAATGCTCTATCTTATCACTAACTATAAACAATCTCTTATTACTACTTACGGCTAACTAATTGCATTCACCGGTTCATCGATCTGTAATTCCAAATTACATGTACAATGTTAGAGCTTATAATGAGGAACTCCAGTGAAAAATATTACTGTTTAGAAAAAAATTCAAATAGATCAATTAGCAATAGTCGATTCAGAAAATACAAGTTTTATTATATATAAATACGTAGAATTTATAAATCGTTATTTGAAAGTGATTAAAAAATCATCTCATCAAAACACCCTTTCATATTGGTACCATTTCATTCGGAACATCTGACGTCACCAGAGTATTCTGGTTTTGGATTTGCACGAAAAATATATATTTAAAACAGTAGTTTAAACAAAGTAATTTTTAAATGAATTAAAAAAATATATTTGTATTCACCACGATAAGAATGCATCGCTTTCGAAACATGTAAATAACTGTCTATATTAATAAAGTGGTGAATACAAAGTAAATTGTTTGAATTAATTTCTTAATAATTACGCCACAAACTGAATACCAATCTTTTGAAGAAATTATAAAGTAATTTTTATTAATCTATATTTTTTTTCAATATAGCAAAAAAAAATGTTATTAATGAAAGAAATGAGAATATTGCTGGGCAAACCGATTGTTAATATTATTATTTTTTGAGTTAAAGTTTCTAAAAGTGTATCTGCAAAATTTTATTACTGATGTTCAGTTGTGGTTTACTATGAACAGAATACAAAAATATGTACGGTAAAGCTCATCCTTGTTTTGACATTTGATATTTTAACCTCAAAACCGACCGGCCATAGATTCGGAGCGTTGTGGCGGGCAATAAAAATTCAAACTTTGAAAATTATTTTAACTATAACTAACCTGAGAAAAAAAATGGATTTTATGTTAGAATGTTATTATTGATAAGGAAAAAAATGCACAGGAGTTCCATATACTGAAGGGATAATCGGACAGAAGTGAGCTGTGAGCGTGTTCGTGTGGCCCAAGATAGCTCATTTTATTATTATTTTGAAACTGATAATGTTGATCGTTGACCCATACGTATTTCTTTGGAATATCCCGTTTGTCATCTTTTTCCATTTCCAAGGATGGAACAATGACCAAAAATGAACAATGATACGATTTAATCGGTGAATAAAGTAATGTTTATGCATCACTTCTGTCGTTTGCCGATCAAACATTAGATTATTTTGCAGGCTTGTACTGATGGATTATTTTGTGATTATTTACTTATTGTCAAAAGTGAACTTATTAATTGAAGTAGAAATTTAATCAAAAGTCAAACTTATTTACATAATGACGTGACAAGAAGAATTTTCACGGAAAAATTTAATTATCGAATCCCTGACAAATAATAAAAAAATTGTAACTATTTTATGTGTTCAAATTATAAATAGAATCTTTTCAAATCAGTAAAAGCGATAAAGTACCTACTTACAATATATTTTACCAGGCGGTAGTTTTTTGTTCTTTATTTGAAATGTGCTTCTTTTGAAACACGGTTATCCAATTTTAATCTCATCAAGGTTACATTCCGCGATTTTTCAATACTCATTTGTTTCAACAAGGAACCTGTCGAGTAATTTTTGAAAACATCGAGGACAGATACATTCATACATATACATATATATTTGTTGTTCACAACTTTGGATCGTTTTTGTGCATTGTTAGTGAAATTATCTTTACTGTTAACTGCGGGCAAATTGCCAGGGTTTGTTAACTCAGATTACGTAATCGAAGTCCGAGTCGCGTCGCATTTCTCCGGAGCTCGGCTTCAGTTCAATACTCGGGTAATCAATTCACGGCACTTTATTTCTCAGGTGAAATGAGGAAAATAATCGTGAGGGGAATCCCCATCGGAGATTGACACACAACGCCACTGAACAAATAATCACTAGAAGTGTGATCTATAGCAATTAAAAAAATCGGATTTCGCCAATTTACATTACAACATATAGCAAGAACAAAACAAGACTTTGACCTCTCAGTGGCTGAGTTGGCATCGCGTTTGGGTCTCACCCAGGCGTCGTGAGTTCAATTCCTCGACTGGCTAAGTCCTCCATTTACGACACAAGCAACATCTTCCGCTTACTGTGATGGTAGTAGGAGATTTTCAAATATTGTCAGGTTATTCGTAACCAGGGAATATTTGTCTTTCTTTAAAAAAAAAAAACAATACAATCGATTCTGTGTCGAGAATGAATTTCGTTTTATGAATGTTTTTGATTAATTTCATCTGAAGTAAAGGAAATTCTACCTTACTTTGGGCACAGTTGATAAATTCACAATACACTTCCATAAGTTTATCTCTACAGCGCATAAATGCAATCAAAGAGACACTCAAATAAACTTGAACGGAATACGAATTGCTTGGAAATGATCTAATTACTGGGTAATTTAATAAAATTTATTATTTTTTCTTAGAACCCTTAAAAAGACGTTTTTAGATTTGTTTATTTTTTAGACATTTTTAAGAGACTTTCACGCTA
The DNA here is from genome assembly GCA_022606495.2 of Halesus radiatus. Classification (NCBI taxonomy): domain Eukaryota; kingdom Metazoa; phylum Arthropoda; class Insecta; order Trichoptera; family Limnephilidae; genus Halesus; species Halesus radiatus. The sequence goes on from JAHDVE020009027.1 coordinate 105,115, forward strand.
GCGAACAAATAAAGTAAGCGTTTTGTGAAATGTATGATCCAATCATCTGAGAATGATGTTCTGCGACCCCAACATAAATACACTGTTCTATCGATTTCTATCTTCCAATTTATATTAGTTGAATACCTAATGTCTTTAAAAATATGTGTTCATATAGATCAGCAAACGACGATTCTGAATATATAACTTTCAATATATATAATTATACGTAGAATTTATAAATCGTTATTTAAAAGTGAATAAATCATCAAAACACTTTGTTATGTTGGTACCATTACATTTGGAATATCATTTTGTTTTTGGATTAGTTTGGAAATTTTTATTTTTCGATTTTGTTTTGTGTTTTAAAAGTTTTTTTTTTTTAAATTTTGTCGAAATTTAGAATTAATTTGGGTGACCCTAGCTCTATAAACAACTATTATTAATGAAAGAAATTAGAGCATTCATCAGCAAAGTAATTTTCAATACGAATATTATGATAATGTTAATTCTGAAACGCACGGAACTGGCAGAGGAAGGATGAAAGTAGACTGAATGCTGTAGAAATGAGATCTCTGAGGCGAATGTGTGGTAAAACCATGTATGATAGTGTAAAATTTTTAAAATTCGCGAAGAATGCTAGGCTGACATAAGCGTAATGAGTAAGATTGAGAAAGGGACGCTTATATGGTTGGCGCATTAAGATTAAAATAAATATTTTGTAAAATAATGTAACCTACAAGAAATAAAAAAAGTTTAAAAAAATATAAACCTCAATCAGGCCGTGCCAGAAGTCAGAATAATAGAAGAGAATGTATGAGACGACGCATGAATGTAAAGAAGAAATATAGCAAGAAGTGTATTCCAATATCGAGTTGTTTGTCAGTCCATCCTCTCTGCGGGAAATGGCATGATGGTTAGTTAGTTATATATTTGGATGCATTATGTGCATCTTATATTTTTAACACATTCACCGACTAGCCAGCTTCTGCGGCAGGACACGGAAGTCAACCAACGCATTGTCGTGGCTGCATCCGAGTGTCTCAGCTCTCCACTCAATGAGGGATGGATGTAGATGATGCAGTCGCAGCCCTGAAAGACGATCCCTTAATTTAATAAAAAAATTATCTTATTATTAATCATTTTTTGATTCTCGTTTTTGTTTCATATATATTCATGTTTTTATATTGTTGTTTTACTTTTTTAATTATGTTAATTTCTCTATTAATTCTAAGGTAATTAATAATAAATTGTATGTATCTCATTTAATATGACAGATCGGGTTTGCACTATTCACCCAGTCCTGCAGAATTAAAAACACATAATTAAATACATCTCTAGTCTCTGTCATGGAAATCGAAATGGCTACCGCGGCCCGCCTGTTCGGCCAAAACCAACCAATGCGTTCATTATAGATTGAAAAACGTAATATTTAATCGTATTTGTACCTTTTAATTATCGGCTTATGATAAGGCTTTGAAGAATGAATGTAGGTCGCGTTGGAGAGTAAGTAAAGTGCGTGTGATGTAATGATTTCATAATTTCAGTCGTTTGTTCTTGCGGCAGGTTACTGAACGCCGAGTTGTGATTGTTTTGCTTTGTCTGCGATTTTGTACCACTATTATCAACTAAAACATTAAGTTATTTAGTTGTTCTTGGTTACTGAAGCATCTATTAACAGTTGTATATTACATAGCGATAATTACTTACGCTGTTTTTTTTACTAGCATTAGATTCACTTTCAACGTTTCAAAATATACGTTGGTTGATTATCTGTCGAGGAAATGAATGCATGGAATACAAAGGACGAGGTAGATTTTGATACTAGACGTAATTTGAATATATATAAAGTGAATGTTTGTCTCTGTGTCCTCGATTTTTTCAAAGATTACTCTACCGGCTTCGCTGAAAATGGCACACTTTATCCTTATTAGTGCCGGGAAGGTTTAGAGTTTGAATCAAATCCAAAATGTAAAATTATTGATGTAACGTTTTAAAATTAGTAAGAAGAACATTGAAAAATACGACTATAAATAGAAAACATACCACTCTGGTTAGCCACAGATTACGTATTCAAAAGAAGAAGGCGTATTTGGGTAGAATATTTTCAAAATAGAAAACACAAGTAGGTACCTACTTAAAAACTTCATTATCTACATAAATATATATTATTTTTAAAGTTTCAAACGAAAATTTTCAAATGACCGTTTCTTTGTTTAGAGATAGTAGTAGTCGTCACAAGGCATTACTTTCGCTGTCAAATCAATTATGGCATCCAAACGACAAGCAAGAATTCACAATTTTATTTCACAACTTTATTAAAAAAAAAACTAAAAAAATTCCGAGCAAGGCCGGGTACACATCAGCTACTTTTTTTTTTTATAAATGTTTAGACAAATGTATCATACTTTTAAAATTAATAAAAACTATTACCTTATTTCATATGTAAAAAACGAATTAAATTTTCTTTAAGCGCTGGTCTTGAAAATTTTACGTTTTTCTGATTTTCTGAATTTCGCGTTGTTTGGGAAAAGTGTTGTTATTTTTTTAATGCTTTTTTATATATATGTTTTTTTTTGAGAATCCAATTAAAATGACATAACGCGGGGTTGTTAACATGAAGTTATCTCCGCTACATTTTATGGATATTCAAGCAAGTCAAAACCATAGACAGAGAAATATTTAGAATCTATAGTTTCTTATTTTAAAATATCAGAATAACTCATCTAAATTTTAAAAATTCGAGTTATTTTTCCGAAAATTGCGAATTTTGCGTAATTCGCGTGAAAATGGCAAAATTAGACTTTAAAATACGAAATTCGCGATGTCGCAAAAGCGATATTTTCAGATTTCCATAATATATAACTCATAAAAAATAATAAATAAAAATATAGTATTGTAATCACCATTTTATTTGTATATACTTATCAACATGTTTCAGAAGCGATATTTTCCTCATCAGGAATATACAGAACAATATATATATATTCTAAACCATTTTTAAAGATGCATAACCTGCCCCAAACAAAATTGAACAAATATATAAATAGAAATGGCTCTGGTTATTATTTATTTTTCAATGAATACCATGGGAAGGCTGTTCCTGTTTTGTGCCGTAATCTACATAAACGTCTTTATAATTACAACTGTAATGTTTTACATCGCGTCTGTTTTGAAATGCACAATAAATTGTTCACTGTTTACGATTTTCCTTAGTGGCAAAACCCAGAACCTGTTTTTGTACAGGCGGAATTCACTTTTACTCTGCCGTCATAGCCTTTGCAACACACTGAAAACATCGTAGTCTGCAGTGAGCCAACGAACAGAGATAGGAAAATGACAACTTATCAATTTTTAAAAATCACTTTTAGATTTTTAACACCTATTACATTCTAGGGACTTTTTATAACAAACTTATGAAAAATCTTGCTTTGTTTTAGTAGCATATTTCAAAACATTTTTATTTAAACAGAGGCTGTTTGTGTGTGTTTAATACTTCTTGGACTTTTTTTTCGAATAGAAAAAAACTCTATATTGCATTATGTTAAGAAATATCCACTTTAATGTCAAAGCAAATTGTGTTTATTCCTTAATTGGACAATCAGTTGCTCCAAGAGGTCAGATGAAACTTGCCTTATCCGGTTTGCGAAAAGACACTACCTAAAAAGTGATCACTTCAAATCAAAGTCGTATATATTTTCAATAGTATTAAAGTATACGTTTGTCTCGGTGTCTTCATTTTGCTAACCGTATGAAAACAATAATTGGTTTAGTAAGTTGAATAATAGCGTAGACCAGAGCAGGGACGTGCCATAATGATCAAATAAAAAATGTTACATTAGATTTTTTTGTTGTTTTTATGTAAAAAAAGGGTTTTATAAAATTTTAATTATTTCCATGTAAATATGGAAAACAAATACAAATAACTCGTCACGTATGTATCTACATACATACCGACTTAAACTTTCTTATCTGTTTTCGTGGAAAACGATAACTTTGTAACTAACTAACTAACCACACAACCATCACGCCGTTTCACCGCAGTGGTAGGCAGAGAGGACAGACCGCTAAACAATTCGATTTTGGCATACACTTCTTGCTTCAACCACATCCATACAACGTCTCATAGATTCTCTTCTGTTATTCCGACTTCTGACATGGCTCGACTCAATTATTTGATTCACTCGATCGTGCCATGTCTTCCTCGGACGTCCCCGGTTTTTTCATCCATTCGCAATCGCGTCATATATTCTCCTTACACTACATTCTTCGTTCATTCGATCTACATGCCCAAACTATCTAAGCCTCCCTTATTTAATCTTTCTCATTACGCTTACATCGGCCTTGCATTCTTTACGAATCTTAACATTTTCCACACAATCATACATGGTTTTACCACACCTTCGCCTCAGAAATTAGAGATAACTTCGTGGTTTGATATTATTATCAGTATTGATAATATGACGCTTCAGGGCAGCTGTCAGATATAAATAAAAGTACCTAAATTTAATTCAATTTTACGTGGAATAGATTTTTCATTCCAATACGAGTACAATCAGTTTTCATAGAAAAATACGTTTCTTTTTGGAGGCTTAAATTTTTTTTATGCCGGTAAGCATTATCGCGGCGCCCCAGCGTGGGATTTGGCCTGCTCCAAAAATGTTTTTATAATGGTGGCTAATTACAAATATTTTTTAATTTATTTTAAAATCATTAAATTACAAAAATAATCCCAGGCACGCCCCTGCAATAGACACTTGATTCTCGCGGGTTACCGTGATCCGAGTCTTGCTTCTCGCAGACATCAGAGTAGAGACTACAGACCACAAACTCAACTCATATTACCTTGGTCCAGCGAATTGATTGGACGTAGTTCCCCTCAAATAAACCCACGGTATGTCTTCCATACTCAGAATCATTAATTCATTTCTTGCTCTGATTCATCAATACCATAAATAATAATAATAAAACATCTCGTGGTTTTCCCACTTAGCAATATAACAAAAAAAAAGTTGAATAATTCATACATTCTAATAATACAAAATGAATTATTTTTGTTGCAGCAGCATATGCTTGCAAAGTCATTGAAATTTGTTTTTGTAAAAGTGTTATTTTAAGTGTGCGATCGTGCTTCTGAAAAGTTCTGTTCGATAATAATTTGATGTTTAAGTGGTGATAAAACCTAAGTGTTGTTTGGGAAATGTTGCATAAGCTCAAAGCACTTTCTTATACCTGTGAAATTAAACGTAATCGTTCGTTAAGTGTTCCCAAACGCAAGTTTTAGGTACTTCTATTTAATAGTGTTGGCCATAAATTAATCGTTTTAAAGTCATTCGAGCGAAATACGGTGCGGAAAATCGAAATACTTTAATAATCGAAAGAAGTTTCGAAATTATCGCTCGAATGCGATAGTAACTTTATCAAACAAGCTACTCAGTATGACCGCACTCAGACGAAATTATAAAAGCATCCATTAGTATTTTTCTAGTCAATGTCAAAGATAAAACGTTTTTGTTATTAGTTCAATGACCGAAATAAGACTATGCGTATATTTTATATTTAGATTTAATTCATGTGTGGAATATAAATGAAAGGGGATTATGTATAAAACCTCTATTAAAAATCATTTATTGACCGATTGGTCAGTGCTCTTTTTTATTGCATGTAGCTAGAGTATTTGGGTGGGGGCGATGCCACACTCGTCACTTTTACAAAAGTTTTCCCGGTTTTTGTTAGGCTCGAAAAATTAAGTTTTTGTTTTGAGACATCCTAATTGGAGTTGGTCAGTATCCGAGCGATGAATTTGAATATCAACTGATTATTCAAATGTTTCGGAAACAACAAAGAAATCGATTGTGAAAATGTTTCGAACATGCCCATCACTAGTATAATATAACTCACTTCTGTTAGAGTAGTCTGTTGTCCGAGATTTGAACATAATAGGTGAGAGTGATTTAAATTCGATAAATTTTAACAGTTTATTACAGTGGTAAAAAAACTATTTTCTTCATTGTTGTAGTCATTTACCCAAGTACCTAACTGATTTGTAATACAATAAATCTCTTTTTATTACCATTGCACATATCTAGTATCTGTTTATATTTTTTATTGAAGTTGTTTTATGTGTGGAAAATAAACCAGTTTTATCACACACGTACGTTCCATAATATCGTAATGTCCCATATATTTGATATTATAGATTACGACATAATAATCTTGATAAGGTAGATCGGTAGTAATATGTACGTAGGTAGGTACGCCAGTTGACAAATAATGGTCAGATTATTTAAACCAAATTCATCGCATTTTCATAACAACATATTGAATATTTGTAAGAAGTAGAATTGGCAATTGTTTATGCCTTTAATGATAGATCACCAAAAGCAAATATGAAAATATACAAAACAAATAATATTACATTGGAAAACATAAAAGTGATCGGGAGCGTCGCTACTGCAGAAAATGTAGTAAAATGTAAAATGTAATAATAACAGATATACTGTGTATTATATCTGTTATTTTACAATTATATTAGGTTAGGTTAGTTAGTGTAAAGCGCACTTGAGGTGAACCTTCACAAAACTGCGCTATAGAAATGAACTCTTATTATTATTATTATTAAATAAAGCGAAGAGAAAAAGAGTTTGTTCTTTACTTGGTACCTGGTAAAAGTTATTGTTTACAAATCTGTTTTATTAGGTAGATAGCTTATTTAAAAGGTATAGTTATATAAGTAGATACTAATCTACACAGAGATTTACAAACTTATCTATGCAGGCACTCATGAAAGGAACTAATATCCACAGTACCGAACGATTGACACCTCTGAATTCAAAAAAGTTACATCTGTAGGGCCTAACTGAATCCATAAATTCATATATTGTGAAATACGTTAATATTCATATCGTTGTTAAATCTGATGGCACGTAAACCTATCTTTTTGATTCTTCCGAATCTGATATCTGCCTACATGCAAGTACTAAATATTATGAAGACCTAGATCTTTCACGTGTACCTACCTAGATAGAATAATAAAATAACGTTTCATTATTCAAAATGTTTTATGAAATGCACCCAGGTACCTACACAATGTGTCTTTGTCTCTCATCTATACATTCTTTAGATATATTCTATTTTTAAAAGTTCTGGTAATAAGAAAAATGTTTTATGTTTTAAAATACTATTTCTTATCTTTGTGAAAACTCGTTGAATTTAATTCATTCGGTTGTTAAATTAGTAGATTCATTAGCCATTAAATGACGGTATTTAAGTTACTCACGAAGATATAGATAGAATGCCCGTCAATAATGACAGAAAAGGTGGAATTTTTAAAGGACGTGGCCAATCAATCTGTGAATCTTGAAGCAGTATTTATACAATAGTTCTTACAAAATTCGTCAATTATTTCCATAACCGTTAATATTTAAATCCTATAAAAAATATTCTACCAGTGTGAATCAGGTTTTTTGCATCTTAGTAATCATTTTTTTTCCAAAACTAAAAAAATACATATTTATAATACAAAACAAGATAGAAATATAAATTTTTTCATACTAATCCAAAAACAGAATGCTCACGTGACGTCAGATGCTCCAAATGCAATGGTACCAAAATAATACGGTCTTTTGATGAGCTGATTTTTTATTCACTTTTAAATAATGATTTATAAATTCTACGTATAATTATATATAATAACAGTCATATATTCAGAATCGGCGTTTGCTGATTCGTATGAATATATAATTTTAAAGTCATTATATTTTTCACTGGAGTTCCTTATTGTCAATCGCATCGATGACGTAAATTGACGGAACTGCTTTCAACTTCTAAATTGACATTACCGGTGGTATTTTCTATTGCTATATTTTTATCATCAGTGATTATAATGCTTGTCTGGTTAGGCAACATAGAATAAAAATCACCCGAAATCAATATAAAAGTGATTTTAGATGAAATAGAAAATAAAAAAAAATGATTGGCCAATTGTAGAATAGGCCAAGTAACAAGAAGCTTGTTCCAGTTGCTCGGTGTTTAGTAATTGGGCAACAGTTGTGGTTTCTCCTGACAGCATTAGTCAAGACTTACAGATTCTCTCTCTAAAGCCTCATTCAAATAAGGCGTATTTTATAGCGATGTTATTTGAGCCAATACTATTTTGGATGTAAATTGCTAAGTTAAAATATCTGATAGAATACCAAATCATTTGATTTTTTAATATTGTGTTTCCTTCCAAAATGTAGGGATTTATCGCATCACATTGATTCAATGTACGAAATATTATTTTTATTTCATTTTACTGTGGATATTTTGGAGAAGGTATTTTGTTTTAATAATCCAAAAGTAATCAACCTTCTAGATAACGAGATTATTAACAAATTCTTGTTTACCTACTCACTTATTCATACGATTGTTATTATAGGTATAATTGGTATCAGGGGCGTAACTACAATCTGTGCAGATGCCCGGAGCCTGTACCATTACAACAAATAAAGAAGAAATAAAAAAGAATTACAACACTTATGCCCCGACCACACTATCGCCCAACCTCCCAACTCGAACGTTTGGGCGATTGTGTAGAGGGGTAGTTCATAGTTCGAGATCACCCCGGTGACGAACTAGGCCCAACCTTCAAAATAGTTCTCTCTAAAAATTTGGCCGAAACTAAAATTTACGTATTTAAAATAAAAAAAAAAACAAAACCGAAAAATTTAATTTTTCATACTTATCCAAAAACAGGATGCGCACGTGACGTCAGATGTTCCAAATGCAATGGTACTAACAGAACAATGTGTTTTGATAAGATAATTTTTTATTCACTTTTAAATAACGATTTATAAATTCTACATATAATTATATATAGTAAAAGTTACATGGTCAGTATCTATATGAAAAAATATTTTTAAAGCCATTATATTTTTCACTGGAGTTCCTTATTCTGTATTCTGACAAAGTTGCCTTTTTACCGACACCAAAATGTTCGCCTGCGGCTTAGTGATCATCTCTATTTGATCTCAGCAAGATGATATGTATTTATTACAATTGTTTAATAATGAAAACTAAATCACATTGAAGTAAATACACTAAACTCCTCATAAAATTAACTCAATAATAAATTTATAACGTTACATAAAAGTTTGTGAAAAACTTGCTTATTACTTGTATTCAAAATTGTTGCAAGGGATAATGGGTTAATGGGTTTGCCCCGGGGCGAAGAGTTTATCGCTACGTCACTGACTCTTATGTTTTTACCCACAGCAAAATGTTGTCAAGGTTACAACAATCACGTCTCTGTATTCTCAGGTGTACACTGTCAAAAGGTTAGAAAATATAATATCTTAATAAATTTAATTTTCGTTTTTCATGGTATTAGGTAGGCATCTAAATACTAAAATCGCAAACTTCACAAAACTTACTATGCCCAAAAGTTTATCCACGCAAACGAATAAATATTTGTTGTTTGATAAACAAATATAGTTTTTCAAATAAAATATGTATTTAAGACAAGAGATTCTAAATTCAAAAGAAAGTTACGGTAAACAAACGACAGTTAAAAACTGTTCGACAAATTTAAAGCAAATATTAATGTTATCTTCGATTATTGATGAAAGAGTAAACAAAATGATGAAAATACAATATATATATTTTTTTAATATGAATACCCTACAAGACTCCCCCAACTGCTCCCTACCGTCTGGAGCCAGTGAGACTATGAAATCCCCAATTGGGGAATGTTGTGTGGCTAAAAGTATTGGGGGGGATTTAGGAGAAGGGAAAGAGGAAGGTAGGGAAATACCTGGCTATTCAGATCTGGTCACCAAACACGACTAAAGGCCATTTCAAGCAACGTTTCAATTCTGAATGGTGTTCTTTCAGCAGGGCGATACTGAGACTATCTTCCACTCTGGAACGTGCGCAAATATACTACATATTATTTTTAAATGAATTAATTGTAGAACAGCACAAACTAATTAAATTAAATTTACTTGCGCACGCCGGGATTTGAACCCGCGACCTTTGGATTCGTAGTCGAGAGCCTTACCCCTCACCATGGAGGCCGTCGAAATATAAATATAAAATTAAATAGATAAGGAATCCTCGCATTTACGAATATGATGGATAGCGTTGTGTTGAAAATATTATCAGTTGAATTGTTATTTAAAATTATATGTGATTTGCATTAAAAACACATTAAATGCCATATACAGCAATAGACCGAGAAGCGGAAAAATTCTGGAAATTGCTAATGAAATGAATAATGTAAAACGAGCCATTCTGAATTTGCGTGTCAAAAGCAATATTTTTTGTACTTCATTTCTTAACTCGGCTTACTTCATTGATTATTTATCATGCACGTCTTCTCATTTCACAAATAAAAAAGGTTACTAGAAATAAAATTTACGCATTCTAGGTTCCCAATTTCAAACTATATACGATGCAACGTTAATATTAAGCCTCATTCACAACGAAGCAAAATGTTCGGCGTCGTGGCTTTTTCGAGTCGTAGTTAGTTAGATTCTGCCGTTCGCACCTGGTGCTCAATCTAGGCTTTCTATTTAAGCAAGATCGCTCTCTATTGTGCATTAGAAATGATTTATCAGTCATTTTCAGACTATCTAAAGAGAGTGATACCGCCCAATTCCATGAAACATATCGATGTGAAGTTTTTTTTAAAACAAAATGCATTGGAATTCCTCCATAATTTAACAGTTTAAAAAACGGAGCTCTACATTCTTATTTGCAATTTGTCAAGTGCTGAACTAGACACCAGAGCTGTCAATCTTCCCTAACGGCCACATAGTTCGTTTGATTCCACTAAAACAATTTGATATTGCAACGCGATAAAATACTCATTTTGTGAATGCGGCTTTACTCACGAAATAATAACAATTCGCTAGTTGCCACAAAGCTGTTTATCAGTTATGAAGTGTACCCGATGCTCCGCGTAGCAAAGCTCAACACACTTAACTTTGCAGTCGGAGGTGTCGCTAGTTTGCGGACATAAAAAAATTTACGGATTTAAACAAAAATAGTTCGTTCTTTCGTTAGTTTCTACTTTAAGCTGTACAACTAGGTTTATAAGTTAGGTTAGGTAAATCTACTACGTGCATACTTGGCTACCTGTCTACGTGTTTATTATTTTCAATGCCTTGAAACAGACGTTGCGACAGAAGTACACCAATACATTTTTTGCACATTTTTTAAAATGTCCGACCAGTTTAAAAATAATGATGTCAATTTTGTTTGTGATTAACGCGATAATAATGATAACACATAATGGATATGCCGCTACTAGAATTCCATAAATGACATTATCTGTGGTGAAGTTATATGATAAAAGAAAATAAATGTATGGCATCTGGCAACATTAACACAGTTTTGTTAAACTGGTGATAAAAATGAAAAGAAAGACGAGAAAACTGTTTTTATTGTTTATTTTGTGTTTTGTGTTGTTTATCGTTTGGAGATTTTTGAATACCGACACAAATGGAGCATTTGAAAAACCAAAATCACGTAATATGAATTGATTATTAATATATGTTTATAATAATTATTGAATATATACGTAATACATATATATACGTTTTTCTCAATTAATTAACTTGTTGTAACTGTTACTTTGAGAGAAATAACATGAAAAATATTATTTCTTCTCATTATACCAGTCGTCATATGAACCACTGTCGCCTTGTCAGCGAGTATTCAACTTTCCCGCCGAAATCCTAACCTAACTTTTCCTAACGTCATCCGACACGGTTAAGTTGCCGCTGTGAACATTGGGGATACCAGTGCAAAATAAATTATTGGGTATAGTTGAACCAAATATTTGAACAATATTTTTTTTAAATTTTAGGTAAATCAATTATTAAGTTCAGCAAGTATTTTTATTAAAAAAAAGCGAAGTTTATAAATAATTTTATGTTTAACCTTTCGAAGTCCATGGATGCTAACACATAGAGAACAATGTGTCGTACGTTTTCCCATTTTTATCATAACTAGGTATGACAAAACTCAAAACAACTTTCAAGAAATCAAATTGAATAAAAAAAAAACGACAAAAAAATTACAACAAAAAAATTCAATTTAACGTGTTGAAACAACATATTTTTAACGGTGTGAGTTAAGGTTAAACCAAACGTGAGACAGGGTCACAGATAGCGCTAATTCAAATATTTTTCAAAAAACTACTTATTGCACGATTTTAAATATTGATATAAATTGTTTGTTGGCGAGTGTACATACAGAATACGAAATGGAATAAGTTTTTATTGCAAGTTTAAAACTCAAGTCCTCCATGAAATTTATAAAAATATTGTATATGTTAGTTTTACAATAATATATTGTATTTTTTCAAGTTTCATAAATTTTTTTTAAATTTACAGTAATAAATTATTCCATTTCGTATTTCGTGTATATACCCGCCAATTAACAATTCATTTCAATATTTAAAAGCATTACTTGCTAAAAGTGTTTTTCACTAAAATATTTAAATATCGCCATTTGTGAGTGCGTATTACGTTTTATTTAGCCTCAAAGATGCCATATTTTTACATAATATAATATATTATAATTTGGGTTCTCTTGAGTGGAAAAAAGTGGAGATACAATGTCTTGGCTTTAAAAGCCAATGAAACTTGAAACACATTTCATTTAGCCTCAAAGATGCCATATTTTTACATAATATAATATATTATAATTTGGGTTCTCTTGAGTGGAAAAAAGTGGAGATACAATGTCTTGGCTTTAAAAGCCATTGAAACTTGAAACACATTTCATTTAGCCTCAAAGATGCCATATTTTTACATAATATAATATATTATAATTTGGGTTCTCTTAAGTGGAAAAAAGTGGAGATACAATGTCTTGGCTTTAAAAGCCATTGAAACTTGAAACACGTTTCATTTAGCCTCAAAGATGCCATATTTTTACATAATATAATATATTATAATTTGGGTTCTCTTGAGTGGAAAAAAGTGGAGATACAATGTCTTGGCTTTAAAAGCCATTGAAACTTGAAACACATTTCATTTAGCCTCAAAGATGCCATATTTTTACATAATATAATATATTATAATTTGGGTTCTCTTAAGTGGAAAAAAGTGGAGATACAATGTCTTGGCTTTAAAAGCCATTGAAACTTGAAACACGTTTCATTTAGCCTCAAAGATGCCATATTTTTACATAATATAATATATTATAATTTGGGTTCTCTTGAGTGGAAAAAAGTGGAGATACAATGTCTTGGCTTTAAAAGCCATTGAAACTTGAAACACGTTTCATTTAGCCTCAAAGATGCCATATTTTTACATAATATAATATATTATAATTTGGGTTCTCTTGAGTGGAAAAAAGTGGAGATACAATGTCTTGGCTTTAAAAGCCATTGAAACTTGAAACATAATATGTAAGTAGTGGGAAGTAAGTATTTTTCGCAGGTATGCCATTTGAAACGACAATTTAACTTATTATGCTGTTAATTTTGATTCCAGAAGCAGACAGAAGAGAAGTAACGATGGATCACATGCACCACAATCACGACCACGGCATGGCCAACAAGCATGTGCACGGTGAGGACACGGATACGGATGACCCGTGCGGGGGCATGAGTATGATGATGGTGGTGAGTGCAACATCGATTTATTATTATGAAACAGTTAAATCCACCTTTCATTTGAACGAAACATCCATTTGTCGATAAGTATCATAAATTTTAAGATTCAATCGAAGATCTAAATCAGTGATGCACAACCTGCGGGCCGCGACTCCTTTTCGTAGGGCCGCGAGCTCATTTAGTGCGGTTTCTTTATGCCACCCACTTGACTAAATAAAAAAATAAAAAATATTGATTTGACCTTCGGCCCGGAAAAAAACACTTGCGGCGCTTTATACATACGCCGTAATTTATATGTTTAATGAGTTTCATTTTATAGGGGTGGGCACAGAGAATAGATAATACACAAATAAGTAGGTACTTAAGGTTGTTGTTTTTTAAAATTCAATTATAAATATCTTGGAGCAATTTTTTTTTAATTCATTACCAGAACAAATCACAAACATAAATAACAATTTAAAAGATTTTTAATTTCACCTTAAAAAACAAACTGAAAATATATACTGAATAATATAACCTATAAATAAACAAATCACAAAACAAACCAAAAAAAAACACACCCCCCATACACACAAGCTCAGCTTAATTATGGGGGGATATCTTATGTAAATATTATTATTTAATTGTAACATACTCGTACTACTACTGAAAAATACTGTAACTTTCATTTTGTTTTTTTTTTTGTAAATGATGTAACATTCCTTTTTTGAATATATATAATTAAAAATATAATTTAAAAAATATGTATTGATTGATTAAATTGTATTATTTCACAATTTATTAATTAAAAATAAAATATCGTATATTTGCGGCACGTTCTACAGCGGTACCTACTGTCAGTATTACCTCGGTGATGGGTTTGGTGACCAGATCTGAATAGCCAGGTACTTCGCAACCTTCCTTCTTCCCCATCTCCTTCCCCTCCTTAATACTTTCAGCCCCACAACATTTCCCAATTGAGGATGCCACAATCTCACTGGCTCCAGACGGTTGGGAGCAGTTGGGACTCATGTGCGGTATCACATAAAAAAAAAATTGAACTATTTTGAGATTACGGCAAAGATATTTTAGGTACCTGCGAAAAACCGTAGTATGACTGTTCTAATATTTATGTCAAATTATGAAATAAACTAAATCTAAATCAGCAGAGTGTACAATTTACGAGAAACCAATGAATTGCGAAAACTGTACAAATAATTCTAAATACTTTTTCATATTTAAAATTGTAAAACTGTCAGACTAGCATTATCAGGTAATGGCTTTTTGTATGAAATCGTAAATTTATTATGTTTTTCTTTGTTCAGTCTGACATTTTATAGTAGACAAAAAAATGAGATGGTTGAATTAGTTTAAAATATTTTAAATGGCAACACCAAGATGGCTCATAGGAAGATGAATGTAAGTTTAAATAAGCACAATGGTTCAAGTGCATATTTTTTACTTTCACCAAACGGTATACAGAAATTAGCGGTACTTGCCGAAACGTGATGATTTTATATCATATTCAAAGAGAGTTTTTTGATTAAAATTTTAATTTATTGTTTAACGTTTTGCACGGAAGATAATTAAACGAAAAGGCATTTTTTTGTAGCTTGTGAGATTCATGTGTCGAAATAGATATGTATTGGTGTTGAAAAAATAAGAAACAAAACAAAATTCATTGGTTAAAATTAAAAAAAAACGCTAAGAAATTGAGTTATGGTGTTTTTCTAGTGGACGTTATTATTTATAAACAAATAATAAACTGTCAGACTCGAATGTTCAGCAAAACCTCAAATCTGAATGTACAAGTTTGTAATTGTTACAAAACGGAATAAATCTACTGTCATTGTATTGTCAGTTTCAAAAATAGAAATAAAACTACATTCATAAATCATTTTTGTTAACACAATCTAAGTTGGACACGAGTTTCTTTGCTCGAAATTCTGCTAAACAACCCTTGAAAATGTTAAACCTTGGTGTTGCCATAATAACGAACATTTGTAGTTCCAATTTAATAAATGTCTACAATATTCAGCCAAGTTTGTAGTCATATTTATTGGATGCAAAAAAGAAGTAAAATAACAACTCATTCACAATTTTTTTTTTATATGCGTAGTACCTACTGTAGGTACTGATAAAAATGTCAAATGTTTAAAGTCAAAATTTTGATGTGAATATATAAATAAATAATTATAACCTTAAAATGCATAAATAATAAACATAAAAACATCCTTGCAATGAGTATTTTTTTTTGACCTTCGGTCGAGAGTCCCTAGATAACAATTCATTAAAAACCCAAAACTCTTCTTGGTCTCCCTCGTTGACGTCAGAATTAATAGAGTTGCCGTATGTACCATTTAGACGCCTGGAGGCAAAGGTCACGTGACACCCATTTTGGCACCAATCTTGTTTACTTCGATTTTGACTTCGGTAAGCAATAAGAAACATTTATAAAGAGGGTCAAATTAAATTAATATTCGTTTTTTGTAAACAAGCCGAACCTGTTTATATATTCGCTGTTTTACTTAAATCGGCACGCCCAGCTCTCCCTTCACTCCCCTTTTTATGGTTTCTTCGCTTTGCGTGTATTATCTTTTGCGTGTAGCATCTCCATGTATTATTTGCTTTGTGGTCTGCCTAGAGGCCTGGTACTAGATAGTTTAGATTTGTGTCCTCCCCGTTCAGCATACATGACCGTGGTGTTGGAGTGGGAGCCGACCAAAGGGGAAGGGGTGATTAGGGGATTTTCTGGGAGAACAAAGCGATTCATTGGAAAAAAATCTAAAACAGAAAAGTAAATTTATCGTATAGTACTTTTTTACACTTAAATATTCATGTATGATAATAATAATAATAATCGGATAATTTTTATAGCGACCCTTTTGTGAAAAATCACAAGTATATCTATCATTAGTGGGTATCTTAATTTAATATTAATATATTCCTGACGAAGGAAGGGTACTTCTGAAACCGGTCAAAAATTAAAATAAATTGAAGTGGTTCATAACAAATTTATGCGTTTATATTATAATTATGACAAGCCACAATGTAAACGCTTTTTACGAATATGTAAATCTTTATATTTCATCTGCAATAATATCTTGTCCAGGGTCTGAGATCGCCGGAAGACACTACTTTGTTGCAGTTTACATGAAATTTATTTGTTTCTTTATTGCGTGTCAATATATTATTTAAAATAATCGATTATTCCCACATTACTGTAACCACATTTTATGGTGTGACGTAGTTATCTATTGTACCGGAGAGAATAAATAAGTTGGAAAATATTTTTGTGTGCGGTGCTTGCGGCTGCCAGCGGATGTCAGCTATACATGTAATTTTAAAGCGGTTATCTGTTCATTCAGTGTATGATAATTGATATTTAGTTCTATCCAGAGGCGTAAGGAAAAAATAAATCAGACCCCAGGCAAAAAAAAAAACACGAATATGAATGAATTAATTAATATGTAGTACGTGTATTAATTAATGAATACGAGTACTTATTTAATCTAAGACGAACACCGTAATGTCTTATTAATTTTAATCTTTGGGGATGCTGTGTGAAGGGGCTTTTAGAGGATAGGAAGGATTGAACCTGGGTCTTGAAGAGACCCATGTTGTAACACGGAGGCCGGCAAATTTATTCCACAGCCGAGCTGTTGAATACAAGAACGAGTCGTAGAAGCAACCCGTTTACATGTGACATATGTCAACCATGTGCAAATGTTGGGCGCGCGTTTGGCGCGTCTCCCGACTGCGAACCAGTGCCGAGGGGATCAATAAAGTTAGTTCCTCAGATCATCTTCCATTGAAATAACGATGGAACAAGGACAGCATTCCCACCTGACGACTGTGCTTTAAAGATTGCAATCTGTTGATAGGTGATAGGTGAATCTATCATTTTAGATATTTTGGGGCTCCCGACCAAATTATATAATGGGGCGCACTTAATAATATCTAATAATAGCTCAGTTTACAAATGCGTCGGGTTCTCACCCACGCGTCGTGGGTTCAATTCCTCTGCTGTCTTACATCCTCCATCCATTTGCACAAATTGCATTTTCAGTTTATAATGATACTAGTAGGAGTTTTTCAGATATTGTCCTGTTATTTGTAACCCGGGAATGTTTGTCTTCCTTTAAAAACAAAATAATAAAATTTAAAAATATGCATTGAACGCAATCCAGGAAATTTAACTTTCTATTATCTTCAATTTTTCTTTCTGTATCATTTTGAGAGTTTTTAATATTATCTTCAATGATTAATAATGTATTACAATTCAATATGTTGTTCAAAAAATTAAATATTAATCCTAGACTCGTAGAAAAATGTCAACAGATGTCCCCTACAAATATAAATCGCATAGGTATATCCGAGACAGTACATATAGATTTTAAATAAATTCGAGTATAATCTTGTAGTCACAATGAAAAGGTGGCAGCTAAAAATATATAGGAATTAATTGAAGATGTTATTGACGGGTTTTAAAAATCGATATATGATACCGATAAAAAGGAACGATTTTTTTATATCATTATTATTTTTATTTAAATGCCCAGAGGGCTTTTACATATGTATACATTTTTTTAAATCACGATAAAAAATAAAGATTAAAAACATGCACTTAAGTTAATTACACTTAAAATAAGAATAAACTGCACCAAAGCTAAAAACAGACAGGAATATAAAGAAACGGAAAAAAATAAAAAAATCAGTATCCACAATATGCAATAAGTGAATGTTAATATTAATAATAAATAAATGAACAATGTAAAAAAAAAATGTAATTAACAATAATTTATAAACTGTTAAGAAATTTATCAAGTTCAGATTATTGTCAATTACATCCATATCATTGGAGTGATTGTTACCAATACTGTGTAATCCTTGAATTGGGGAATACAAGGTGTAGTTGGAACGGGATATACATATATAAAATGTTAATGTTTGTCTTGTAGTTCGTTTAGGATTGAAACTTTAGGTTGATTATATGCAGTAGTTTAGAAAATCGAATTTACAATTTAATAAATTTGATAAAAAGGTTTATTTTCCGTCTGTTTTCTAAAGTAAGAATACTTAAAGTAGTCATTAAGGCCCTGCATTGATGAAGAGCGTTTAGAATAAATGGCGTAAGTGACATTTCTAAAAATATTAATAAAACACGACATATTTAAGATAGATCAAAAATCTCAAGACGGATGTGTTAATTAGCATTTAAAGAAACACCATGAATGTTTTCACACAATTTCATATAATTACATTTTCAGCCTGTAATTATATGAATAGAGATTATCTTCAAAAACAAAATATATTTTTTTAAGTTCATAAAACCTCATTTTTTTAAGGGATGTTTGTAATATATCCATAGAAATTCTGTTTTGCAAACCCTTAATGATGAATAATTTATGTGCTCTAAAGGTATGTTAAGTTTAACATTTATGAAAGGTTAATTGTTTCTTTGAATTGTTTCTACATTATGAATATGTATTTTGTAGAAGGACGACAACACTATGGAATTATGTTCTATTAGACATCTAATAGGGATACGTACAACAATTTACACGAATTGATTGGTATATTTAAGCAGAACATGAGGAATGGATTGGGGTAGGTGTAGCTCAGTGGATCGCAAGGTCCAGGATATACCATGAGGTCCTGAGTTCATGTCTCACTTGCTATCGTTATCTTTTTATTTTCTCCATCTTTTCGGTTTCATGTTTCATTTTCAATGATTTTTATGATCTCTTTTCAGTTCCACACGGGAGTGTGCCAAGACATCCTCTTCCCAGGCTGGACCAGCACCACCGTCGGAGAGATGGTGGGCGCATGCGTGGTGGTGTTCATAGCGGGGATGTTGTATGAGGGCCTCAAGGCGGGCCGCGAGATGATCTTCAAGAAGGGTTCGGCCACGCAGGCCTCCACCTCGCAGGTGAACATCACCAAGCAGGAGTGCGGACCCGACGGGAACTGCAGCGGGCAGAAGATAGTCAGGTGAGATGAAATAGTGCTGTCATTCTACCGAGACAAGGATCGGATGTTAGATTTGGTTCCGTGACAAAACAGGACATTGAAGAAAAGTGATGACAAAAAAAACCTAACTTCTTCTTTTGTCACATTCTGTTTGGTCACTATCCTGTTATATCGGGCTGCCGTTAGATTTATACCATGGTCAGCGAAGCGGTTTGTAAAAACGAAGACATCTCCAAAATACTTTCTTCAAAAATATGTTTTCAGTGTCAGCCACTGAAACATAATGT
>JAHDVE020009028.1:0-16504 GCA_022606495.2 Halesus radiatus
ATTAAGGATGATATCAATCGACCCGGATGAAAGTATAAGCAGACGATAGGTACATGCAAAAGGTGTAATACAGCTAGACAAGGAAGAAGCAGTGCAACACATTGAAAAATCATTCTGGAAAGGTATATTTATTAACTCAGGCAGGTGAGGTGGGGAAGAAATTATAAAGTGTTTACATCAATATTAGGATCAATTGAGAATTGCACGAAAATATGCGTTAATCGAATATTCACATGTTAGATCAGAGAAAAGCCATGTTACCATCGGAAAATTCATAAATAAAAAGATATCGCATATCAAGATAACCAGGGACTAAGGGAATTTCTAAAATTGAACGATGTGAAGAAGGCGCTTCTTTAAATAAAATTCAATAATGACATGGTGGCTATGATTACGAGATACCCGAGTTCATAGGCGACCAAAGAATAAGCGATAGATAATATTTTCAGAAAAAAAAAACATGAATCGAAATTTCCAATTCTATAATAAGGAACAGCAGGGCGATCTAGGGGAATGAACTAAATTCGATCCTGGCCGGAGTGAGGAAAAGTGATGGATTCAGAGGCGGGCCAGATTTTATCTAAATATTTACATTGAAGAATTACAGTCGAAATTAGTATTACTTACATATAGGTTTACGAGTTAATAGAGAACATAATTTAATGTAGGTATGGAATGGAGTTAAATCCTTTTGATTCTAAGCTAGGTATATAAGGCAATGTAATGAGGGAATACGGGATTAGTCGCGAAGTACGCCGGGCGAGGAAATAATTAAATTACGTGCTGACCGATATTAAGTAATTGTTTTGTTTTTGGACTTAGGAAGTTTCATTTGATTTGTTTCTTACAATTAAATAAAGTTTTAAATAAATTCTTTTGAATAGTTGTTGAATTGATTCAACAATAGTTTGATTTAATTCAATAATAGTTTGATAAATATTGAAGTTTCTAAAATTCATTATAATTAAGTTGATACTAAAAATTACTTCTGTGAATTAATTAAAATTGATGGTTTTAAGTGAAATTATAATAATCGAAAGTGTTTATAAATAAAGTGTTTGAATCGAAGTCTTCTAAAATTCATTATATTTAAGTGAAGTGATATAAAAAAAAAGTGACCCAGTAAATAAAGTGTTTTGTGTTCGAATTAATATTGTATTAAAATAAATTCTCTTGTTGATCTAATTTTCTCAAAACTGTTAGAGCAATGTGATAATAATAATAATTTAATAAATATTAAAAATTTCTAAAATTAATAAAGTTATTTGTTTAAAGATTTTTAAAATTAGCTTCTGTGAATTAATTAAAATTGTTTAAATGAAATATGATTTAATTCATATTTTATGTTGAACTGAATTTATTACGAGTTTAAGAAAAATTAAATATAATTGCGTTTAAAATAATTTAGTGAAAGTTTAAAAGCAGCTGAGTCTTAGTTTCACATAATTCATTTTTAATACTTAGTGTGGGATTAATTTCGTAAAAGAAAAATAATAAAGCTCTAAAATATTACCAAGCGTTCGGTTTACGGATTTAATTAATAGTTAGTAAAGAAAATTACGTGAGTACAAAGAATAAAATAGGAAAATAAAACAACAAAAATTAAATATTATCTAATAAAATTTGGATTTAGAGATCATTGAATTTGAAGAAATAGTACAAATCGGTAGATCACGAATTGAAATTAGGAAACACTAGATTGTATTAAGTAAATATTTCTAACTTAGATTAAACATTCCAGGCAGGGAAGTTCAATATTTTCTGAATCTTCATATTGGCGTGTATAACCCGTCTGGAAAAATTATGAATTTGTCGGAATTCAGGTGAGTCAAATTAATATACAAGTTTTCAGGATCCCGGGGAAGGCGAGGATGGAGATATGAATTATATTTCTAATGACTTATAAGTACATGTATTGTATGTGTGTATATGTAAATATGTATATATATATGATTATATTTAATGTTTAATATATAGGTCAATACTATACGACCGTTATCTATCATGAGTAAATGTTTTGTATACTTGATCAAAGTCGTTCTAATCAAATAATTATGTTCAAATACATTTTGGGGTACCCGAGCGGTATGTCTAGCTCCATTAAATATTTTACGATAATCCTCTCTTTTCACATTGAATTATAATTAAACGAGTACTAAAGATAATTCAATTGTCTCACTCAATACCAGTACTTGAATTTAAATGTTCAGAAATATAATTTTTACATAAATACATCTAGGTATTTATAATAATTTCCGTTAGATACTTACCTGTATAAACCTCTCTTTTCGCATTGAATTATAATTAAACTAGTACTATAGATAATTCAATTGTCTCACTCATTACCAGCACTTGACTTTTAAATATTCAAAAATACCTATTTTTTTTCCATAAATACATTTAAGTATTTATAAAAATTTCCGGTAGATACCTAAGCCTTTACTAAGAGTATATATGTGTGTATATATATAAAGAAAGTGTATAATGTATCTATCAAATCTATATGGCCGTTATTTATTTTATGTTTATTTATATACAATGTTTAATATGTATATATATATAAAACCAATTATTATATTTATGTATATCTCCTATAAAAACAATTTATTTTATTAATATATACATTTTCCTAACATATAAATTCAAAACTAACGTTACTAAAATTACCAACAACCCAAACGATTTTTATTAATTCAAAGATCGTTATCATTCTAAAACAAACCAATGAATCCTAATTGTTATGCTTCCTGACGGGGGTCTCTGACATTTAATAACTGTCGCATATCTCAATGACACACTTCCTCGACTGTTATTAAAACTAGGTCAACATTCCAAACCACACCTTCTTTTATCGAAGTATGTAGATACGTATAAGTATGTATATATATATTCGAATTTCAATACATCTTACGAAGAATAAGTACTTTAACAAACGTCGACATTTAATTGAAAAATAACTATCATCTTTTGCGATGGACTATCATCTTTTAGAAATCACGTATTTGTAGTTTGCGTACATAAATATTTTTATAGCGCCATTTTCATAGAAAGATTCAATTCAAAGGCGCTCAACACCCGTTCGAACATATTGATGAATTCAACAGAACAAACAAAAACCCACATTACTGGAAATATCAAAATAAGCATAATCATTCGTCGACAATACGTTCCCAAGTTATGTTATAAAATTAATTTTATCTTCGACTTAGGTTTTCAAGGTTCAGGCCTTGCAAATTTTGGGCTTTTGGAGTCCTACCTTTTCTCCAAACAAAAATCAATCTACAGTTAAATTCAAACTACATGAGATAGCAGGGTCTCATTAAACCAACCTGTCAACCAAACCAAAAAGTAATATATCATGTATATTGTATTATCACTTTTACGTATATTCTTATGTAATATGTCTGAATATCTGGCACAGATTCACGACCTGTGTTGGAGATGTCAGATCCACAATTTTCTGGGAAAACTGGAGTATTGTGGATTATAAAAACTCGTATTGTTTACATATATTTATAATTTGTACCTATCGATTGGGCAGAAATAATTGCTGATTTAAGCGTGGTTATCTCTGAACTCTTGATGCGGGGGACGGCCTTTCAACCCGGACTTTGCAAAAATTCGCAAGTATATAATGTTGTTTGACGAGGGGACGGAACCGGTTTGATCTCCTTTAAATGTAACTGTCTGGAGGACGGGAATTCGGAGGGTCTCGGACCCATGGATAAGGAAGGTGCTCTTTTCGTCGCGGTACAGGGGATGACCAATAGCGCACGAACTAAAAGAAGAGGTTACGTATACCGATTTGGTCAGGCTGTACGTCTGTGAAGAGAGAGTTACTGACCGGAAACGTGGTCATCTGAGTACTTTAGGGGTAGGTCTGGAGCCGAATTGCAGCAAAACAAACCGTATTCGATCTCTCGTCATAACAAAAGCTATGAAAACTAAAACCTAATCATGTAATTTTCCCAAATTTAGGAGAGGATGGAGATGGCGCCAAAACAAGTAAAACTGTACCTTTTAACCATGAAATTCATTGAAACTAACCCATGTAGAATAACACTTAGTACGATGAGGAAAGGCGATAATACTGTGATCATTACATTTATGTATACCAAATTTAAAATCGAAACTACGTCGTATTATATAGATCAGAAATAGTGCAATTAGTATAGCCCAGAAGCTAAGTTTTCCCATTAAAACTCACGATAGAAGAAAAATAGAAAATTTAGGGGTAAAGTTAGGAAAATGCTAGTCTTCCTATAGGAAATTAACGTAGATTGCATAGTAGGATAATAATAGAGAGTTCAGAACATTAAAGTCTAAGATAGGAATGTTAAGAATACGAATTCTGTCAATGGTATGCGAGAGTCTGCCTACGCTACAAAGAATAGGGGTTACCACAAATAAGGCCTTGTTTTTCCAATAGTCTGAAACAAAAAACAACACAACGTAGACTCCGGAAAAGCTAGGGAAATTGACCACATTGGAGTGCAAAATTTCCGTGAAAATCATGAAAATCGGAAACACTCGAATGTTAGCATAGGGCTAGACGTTACACGCTGGCCAAGGAGGAAAACCTCAAATTGAAAGGAAAACTACAAAGAGTTTTCCGATCACATTAGTTAGGAAAATTTAAGGCAGCAGTAGAGGAGTCATCTTAAATCGGTGGCGCGAACGAAAGTCTATTGCTAAATTAAATCATAAACGAAGGAAGGACGGGCCATCACATCTTTAAAGCCTAGTGGGGGGGGGGGCCATCTCAGGGGGGTGCATAGTCCCACTGGGTCCGAGCAGTCGAGATTCTTCTACGGTATTCACATAAAAAAAAACACTGGTTTTGGTAGTTGTAACAAGAAAAAATCATTTCATCTCTAAAGGACGCTGAGTACATAGAAAACAGCAACGGGTGTAAAATCGTTTGGCCTCGTATGGAAGAAACTAATTAAGTTGCCGTAAACAAAATGATGTCAAGCGCGGCTACCAGACAACAGTGGAATACTAATAACAACCCTGATGTATGGCAGTGAGGCATAGAATTGGCAGAGGAAGGATGAAAGTTGTATACCATATAAATGAAACCCCTGAGGCGTATGTGTGGTAAAACCATGTGTTACACATGTGGAGAACCGGAAAAAATGCACCGCTGAAGAACGCGTTGTGAAGAAGATAAGGAAAGAGACACTTAGATGATTTGAAAGTGTGGAGCGTATGAACGAACACAGGAGTGCCAGGAGAATATATGACGCGAACGTGAATGGTAGAAAATGTCGGGAATGCCCGAGGTAGAGATGGTACGACCAAGTGATTCGAATACTTCAGTCAAAAGTAAGAATAACTACTATGAGATGATGTATGAATGCGAATTAAGCAAGGTATATGTATCGAAATAGAGTTGTGTGGATCTCTATCCTCTCTGACGAACCTTTTGGTGAAATGGCGTAAAGAAAATTATTTGAAAAATCCTACTGTCGATAAATTTTAATTTATCTTTAATTAATAGTAAAAAGCCATTTTCTCAAGCCTCCGGTAGTTGTTTGGTTTTCGGTTTCCTCCGTATTTATTTTATTTTTTATGTAAAGTCAGTTATTGCTGAACATAACAAGACTCCTGTCTTAAAATGTTGCTATTTTTGCACTAATATTGTGAATGTGTTATTTTTGTATTGCTGTGTATATACTGTATAATGTTTAGTAATTTTATTAGATGAATATGCACCTAAGTACTACTAGTAGGAGTAATATTAAGAATTAGTAAAAATGTATGTAATATGTTAAGAATGTATAAATAGAATATAAAAGGAACTCTTTAGGAATACCACTGAATGGAGTAAACTAACCATTTTTTAAAAGTTTATTTATAGTAAAGCCCACTTGAAGTGAAATAACATAAAACTGCGCTATATAAATGCTTTGTAATTATTATTCTAATTTGGTTAGTTTAGTTAGGTTAATTCTGATATATGTGAGAATGTCTCCCATATAATATATATATACGTTTATTGTAACCGCAGCATTATGTAAATGTAAATCAGTGCATATCACAGAAGACCTATACAAGAAATCTGATTGTAAACAAAAACCCACCCTCTCAAATTCGCGCATGCGCCTTCGGGCCCACAAGGAACTCCCCCCTAACGTGAACGCAGCTTACGTTATTCACGTTTGACAGCCAGGCGGGTAACATGGCAAGTGAATCTATTCTGTAAATACTACCTAACAAACCCTTCGATCTAAATTAAAAACAAATATTTCATTTACAAGTAAACACGTAACTCCGTCTCTTCAGAGTTTTCCTACGTTATATGTGAAAAATATTCCAAGTTTTTGTGCGTAAATTCGGGTGAAACGCGTTACAAAACATGCCTCTTGTGAAATGGAAGATTATATTTTCTACATTTTTCTTCCTTTTATGGGTGAGTTTTTATTATATTAATTCTATATAATCAACCAAAATTCTAATTGTTGAAAAATAAAAGTTCAAATGTTTGACGTAACATTCAACCGCGAAAACAACAGAACTGAACTTGGCCAAGAATCACACTTTCCAACAACACAAAGTCTTAGTCAAATATGATTAATATTAAATTTTCTGTTGTTTTTTTTTTTCATTTCTATAACATACCTTTTATAATAGTAATGAAAAGTGTGTCACATTATACGTAAATGATTTTTATATTAAGTACTTAATAAAGCCACCATTTAATACATAAATATCGGTTTAAACAAAACATTTTATATCTATTTTTATTGAAAATGATACCGCAAAGCGATTTTGCATTTATTGAAGAATTTAATTTATAAAAGGTAAACTATTTACTAATGCAAATAGTACAGCAATGACAAAAAATCCAATGTTTTCTTTTTTAAAAAAATAATTGCTTTTTTTATGGTAAGGATACGTTAATAAGTTTTACTTATACCTATGTCGTCTGGTTACATAACAATATTCACAGTTACATTACGGTTCATAAAATATTTCGTATTTTAAAAAAGTTACTTATTATGCATTTAGGTTTTGATGATATTTCTACATTACGTTTTAAATTAGCCACTGACAGAGTAATATGGAATGCCGAACAAAATTTGTGAAATAATTTAATAGGCCAATAAAATTTCGACAAAAAGTAAAAAACGTCCAAACGTCAGGGGAAATGTCAAAATTTTTACCACCAACTCAAAACACAACCGTCGACAGTTGTCTACTTTCGCTGTTGTTTACAAGCATGGAACCACAGAACTCTTTGTTCACAAGTGATACCATTGGAATATCTTTCTTTTTAGATATAAAAAATCTATATATATGAAAATCAGAGTAAGTTTGTTTGTTTGTCCTTGATTTTCTCGAAAATTACTCAAACGGTTTCGCTGAAAATAGTACAGTTTGTTTTCATTAGTCCCGGGTAGGTTTAGAAAGTAGTTTGAATGAATTCCAATATGTAAAACTGTTGCTATAACGTTTTAAAATTAGTATGAAAAACGTTGAACCCGCCATGTTTTATTTAATTCAGCCCATAGATATAACACTCTGGTTAGCCACAGATTGCATATACAAAAGAGGAAGATTTTTTTGGGTAGAATATTTTCAAAATGGAAAACACGAGTAGGTACCCACATTAGAACTTTATGATTTAGATATATTTTGAAAAAATAAACCTTTGGAACGAAATAAAATATTCAAATGAATGTTTCAATCAATTATGGTACCCTAATGACAAGCAAGAATTCACAACTTCATAACTTTATTAAAAAAAAAAACCCGAGCAAGGCCGGGTACACATATGCTCGTCTGCTATATTTGTTTTAAATAATTGTAATTTATCAAAACACTCGTTTTATAATATCATGTGAAATCCTTCTGGGCGTTTAAATAAAACAAAATAGTTGCAAAAAACACGGTTGCAGAATTGAACTGCCGTGTTTGGCATTTTGATTACCTTGTTTGTCAAACTGTCAAAACAAAATGACTAATGACTATAAATGTAAATAATTCTTATTCTCTATTCTAAGGCACTTTCGTGAATATTAATTTATGCCAATATTTCGCGAGTGGTGTGAATATATTAAAGCGAAATAAAAGGCTCGGGTACCTGGGCACACATCTTAAAAATAATAACACTGTTACAAAGTTTTAGTATTTCACAACGTTTTCGTTTTTGGTTCAAGTACTTAATAATGTTTATAAATATATTTACTCAGTTTGGTAAAGTTCAATTAACCCCTATCCTCACTCATAAAAATACTTGCTCTATATTAGATTTTTGTTATTTTCTTTATCATATTGGCGAAATCGCTATTATTCCGTAAGTTATTTATTTACGTTTTATAGTTATATAATCTTTTTTGTAGTTAGATCATGGAGTGTAAGTAGAGATTGATGGGTAGGTACTGGTAAAGGTTTATATTACATTAAAGTGCTCCGTAAACATCGCACCAGGAGAACCTAAGCTACGTATTGAACGATGAAAGAAAATCGTGCAATTACTCTTGTGTTAAGAGGAACGGCTGCGGTGCCTGTTTCATACATAACTTAATTTTGGTTTTGATGCCAAAATACCCATCCATACTGAATGATATATATTTTTAGTTAAAAATTTAGTAAATATCTAGTAGGGATATTTACTAAATTTAATTATGAAGTATATGCCATGAAAAAAAAATAGTTGCAACTTACAAAATTTTTATGTACGTGTATTGTATTTAAAAATAACATATTTTATATTTGCTGTGTAAATATGATTATGTTAATAAAAAAATAAAAAAACAAAACATTTAAAAAAAAAAAAGTTTTTCCGGGTCGATATTTTAAATTATGTATGGTAAATTTGTGTTCCAGTGTAAATTGGTCGTTTTAAATTTAATTTAAATTCCACCATAATAATTATTTTAATTATTTTTTTTTTAAATTTTAAACATCAAAATTTCCATTATATTTTCAAATTAGAAGGGGTAATTTTTTTTTTAAATCGTTTTTAAATTGTTAAAGGTGCCTCTTAAATCGCGAAAAATCAATTCCTTTAATTCCCTATATTTCATAATATAAACAAAAATAAATAAATAAATAAATCACTTTTAATCTGTACTAGATATTTACTCTAATTTTTGATGAAAAACAAATATCATTAGGTTTAGGTGAGTATTTTGGCTTTAAATCCAAAATTATTTTTTTGTATGAAACAGGCTACGCAGCCGTTCCTCTTAAGAACATGTACCACTATTAGGTTATATTCAGATTGAGATGTGTGCTGATTCACGCCACACTATAGTTGGAATAGATTATTAACAGATAACTATTGCAAAACAATGATTTTGGCTCATAAATTATATAATATACATTAACTCAGCAACCTAACGCTTCGTATTGCGTAGGTCACCGCCTCTTGGAAGTATCCTATGTGACAATTAACAAGTGGCGAACCGTGCTTTGCGGCGCGGGACTTCAGCTGCGCGATCAGTTGATTTAATATTTTGGCGCGAAGTAGACCCGACGGCGTTTGCTATTTTCCACCATGATTGAAATAGAAATGCTTTTACCGAGCTTTCATAATGCCACAAAAAAAATAAAGGAAACGACAAAATATAAAAAAAAATTCACACGAATATTCACTTCTTCTTAAAAGCGATATTAATAAAACACGGACAGCAAAAATGACAGAGATTAAAATAATGGTTATGAAAAATGTATTTTCAGGGAAACTGACTGAGTTTCCTATATTAAAGCTAAGAAAATTACATATGGTTACAGAAATACATAATAATATACGTTCTACTTCGTTGAGATATAGGTTTCCGTAAAATTTTGTATTTATCTTTATCATAGGAGTTTTCAAATAAAAAAACCCTTTCGTCGGTCGGGCGGGCTGTGCGTGGGAATGTAGGAAAGCGTTGTCGCTTCGCATAAAATCGCTTTTAAACCGCGTCGCAATCGCGGTCGCTGCACAAAATGTACAGACCCAAGCATGGTGCATCCGAGATCATTACGTTCAATAAAATTCTACCCACATTCTCGGTATATATGCTTCAAATTAATATAATTACTTTTGGGAAACCCACATTAATGAGCCATCATTTAATTTTCTTTCATTCGATCAGAATTAAGATACATGTACATTTGTAGCTATATGCTCATATACGAAAAGAGAACATCTTATTTGAATTACCGTAAAAAGCTTTCTTTTAAAGTTTGATGAAGGTGAAATATGAGAAGCAAAAGGAAACTGACATACAAATGCATCATACGCGTACGTCTACAATATATCTTCTTAAAAGGGGCTACGAACTTTAACAAGATGTAAAGCGCCCTTGCGTTGATTTTAGTCACTAAATGGGGCTCAGAAAAATTGACCACTTACTTTAAGTGCTGTATTATGAACACGCTTTATAACTGTTCATGTTTTACAACGTCATAAAAAATGTAAACCTATTACCCATACTTACATAGTACCCACCTTCTTACTTCTTTTATACTTATGTTATTAAATTATTATTTATTCGCTTATTATGCTCTTTTGCACAGCCTGCAGTTATAATGTAATCACAGTTATTAATTACGCTGTAACTATAAAAATAATATCTTTATTGTAATAAAATTTAACTATAACTAAAAGACATGTATAATATAATAATGTAAGTGTACAGTGGTTTATAAAGTAAAATAGAAAATAATATAATAACAGTTATAGTCGAAGTATCACATAACCCGTCTCACTAGGCTAGCCTGTGTTGAGGCAGTAATTTTGCAAATCATTTTATAATTTTAAAATACCTACGAATATACACTTATATTAAGATTTGCTTTGTAAATCGTTAAATTAATAATTTTGAATTTGGGTGAGTGCACCGGTAAATACCCTATCATTACTTTTAATCCAATTTTTTTTACATTGTGTTTGAATATTTTTTGTGAATCAGATTTTTTTATGCTAACCGGAAGAATGTTGTAAATTCTTATGGCAAAGTACCTAAAATTCCGTTGCCCAAAAGTAGTATGAATTACAGGAATTTGGAGTAAATCTTTGTTGGCATTTCTAGTAATACGAGTGTTTAGTCTCTTTTCATAGTATTTACTTTTGTTTGAATAAAGATGAGTGAGGATTGTTTTAACGTAAATCTGCCGAACGTCAAATACTCTCATTATGTTAAAGATTAAGTTAGAGTCTGTAATACTACATACTCACATTCTACCTGCTTAATTCTTTTATATTCTAATTTGTATTTTATGTACTATTTTATTATACTCCTTTGTATAAGTAACTATGAGATAAATGCATCTACACGTAAAAGCCTTCTAGGTGTCAATAAATATATATTTACTCATATATATACCGTGATACTAAACTACCTACAGAGTTAGGTAGTATTGTTTACAACAACGTTTCATTTGCATATATGTTTGACGGCAGATCAAAACTATATCAAACGCTGAAACGGTCCAAAAAACGAAGTTTAAAGGCGACCATTCAAATGTCAAAATTTGAAATACAAACAACTCAAACTAAGAATCTCAAAATGACTCGCCTAGTTTCATGGCTAATGACTGGGCAAACTTTACAAACAAAGTAAAGTTTGATTACTAACAATGTTTCGCCTGCGGGGCTCCCCGACTGAGAGTGCCCTCCAAGATTCCATGCATGCAATTTATTTTTATTCTTTCGAAGACTCAGGCTATAAGGCCATTGTGTTTTTACTAAGATTTCTTGCGTGATATTTCCTGGTTCTACAACATGGATCCCAGGTATCTGAGGCTTCTTCCAACTAAAGCGAAATATTGGCACTATAGAATAATAGTAGTTTCTTCAACATTTTAACATTTTCTACGACTATGGATGCTAAAGTAATCCTGTGTGTGAAATATCATAGATAATGTGAAAAAGAAACCATTAGTAGTATGAAACCGCGGTTAGAACGCGTATTGCCAATATCGTTTACTCATACCATTTGCAAATCGCATCTACGCACAGCGGCCTTTTTAACCCTTTGAGGCACAAGATTTGAAACAAAAAAATGCTTGTGTTGCACAGAACTTCGAAACCTTCGAAAAATACGTATGTACCATATAGTAAGCCGTTGGAGTGGGCGGACATAATTTAAACCGCTGTGTTTCAAGTGGTTTTAATTTTTCGAAGTGGTATAAATTACATCCCAACACGCAACAAAAGATAAAAAAAGGTGGGTTATTTTTGATACCACTATGCTTAAAGGGGTTTTGATTTAATTTTATTTTACTTTATTCGTGAATTCAAACAGTTCAATGCCTTTTTTGACATATTGCATGTTTACTGGGTTGCATAAACCTTTTTATAATAACTCGACAAAGGAGGGCCCGAGGAAAATAATTTCCCTCAGACCCCTATGTCATCTTTGAGGATGGTGTGTGAAAGTTTTTTTAAGGAAATGAAGGAGAAGGAGCTCTGGGAACAAAAAGGGTAAATAGGGTAAAGAGGAGTGGGTGGGAATCTGGTGATCAGCGTGACCAGGAGTGACAGACGTATGAATCCATCCCTCTCACTGCAGTGCAAGGCGATAGGTTGAGAGAGTTCGGCTGGAGAGGTCTTAAGATCCGGCTCGCCACGCAGTTGGTGGGCTGACGCATCCGCCCCTAAGACTTGGACAAACCTCACCCCATGAACACGGGCATCCCTGCT
Organism: Halesus radiatus; assembly: GCA_022606495.2. Lineage (NCBI taxonomy): Eukaryota > Metazoa > Arthropoda > Insecta > Trichoptera > Limnephilidae > Halesus > Halesus radiatus. Next base: position 12,644 of record JAHDVE020009028.1, read on the forward strand.
AAGTCACCGAACGTCGCGATCCACTTGGGGAGACCTATGGCAGAGGTGTTGGTTATCCAATGAATGGTTCCCGGGGCGGCGTTACTCACACCCGCTTCCCAAATTGAAGTACTCGCATAAAATACATTTTTACATAAATATTAAAAATATGAATGACAAAATAAAAAAAAACATAAATATTTATTAAATTACGTAGAAGCATACAACTTAATAGAAAGTAAATAATACTCGTATTGTACAATGACAATTGAGAATTTTTAAACAACGGAAAATAATTAATATCTGTACGAGTGCTTTAAGCCTCATCAAGTCCATATTAGTTCCCAGTGGAGTTGAAAAATATACAATAATAGAAAAAAAAAGTATTACAAATATATATTTAATAATTGAAGTAGAAAATATTAATCATTTCAAAAATGAAACATGAAACCGAAAAAACCAGTCGATAGTGGGAAACAACCTTTTTATTTTCTGTGGTTTTTTCCGGTTTCGTGTTTTGTTTTTAGGATTGGTTAATATTATTATTATTATTGATTAAATATTTTAATAAGGCTTAAGATTATAATTATAACTCATTAAAATCAAATTGAATAAAAATAAATACGTAGATAAGTGTATAAAAATAATATTCACGAAAAGATAAAAGGTAAACAGAATAAAATTAAGAAAATTACATTAAACATACGTTGGTTCTAACTTCACACCAAACTTTCATTGATTCCGCCGTTTTGATAGTTATTGCAGTTTGGTCGCAGCTCGGCGACAGTCGGCACGCTTCTCCGTGCTTCCATATTTCCATTGGTATCTATTATCTACGTGAATTCTGAACTTTATAAGTTTATTCACCAATTACTAAATCACTCCATCGTTAATAATTATATTAGAATTTTATATAATTACGTTAATATAAGATTTGAAGAGGGAGCGAGTGTGCCGTGTAATCGAAGATTCGGCCGGTCGGGAGTATTGCCGGCGTGAGATAACAATTTGGGTAAGAACTGAAAGAATAATTATTCTAGTAGGTACTCATTAGAGTACTACCCACTACCAATATCTGCATGTATCTCGTGAAGTCGTAGTGTTCCGTTAATAGGCCGGATAGCTCCCTCAGTGGATTTCCATCCATATTGAGTAGTTGGCTGGCGTGCGGTTTCAACGATCTACGAGAACTTTAGGTTGTCACTATCAAAATAGAACGACGCCCAAAGAGTAGGTACTTACCCACCCCCTTGTCCTATTCGGGTAGGGGACCAATCGCATCGACAAGGCGCCTCCAGACGTCCCTGTCCTGCGGTACGTCAATGGCATCCGTCGATAGAGGACGCAGCACACCGCTTGCCTCATCTATTCTATCGTCAATTTCTCCGTCTTGCCGGCCATCGCTTCAGAATTCAACCCCGAGGTATTTAAATTGATCACCCTGTTTCAACTATGTCCTGTGAACATGTTGCGCTGAGTTTAGTCTTTTCCTATAACCATAACTTCTGTTTTTGCGGTGTTCATCCTTATTCCTGCCGCCGTGCACTCTTCATCGAAGCGGTTGATTCACTCTCGTTGTACCTTCCGGGAGGCGAGAGAATAGATAATTACCATTACTATTAATTTAATTTATTTTATTTTAGGGAAACCAACAGTTTCATTTTAAATCAGCTAATCTCGTACATTCTGAATAAAAAAACAATATTTAATCATTGTAGAAAATAATATTAACATAACCCAAATGAAATATCAAAACGGAAAAAATGACAGAAAATAAAAAGATTTCCGTCGCATCTGGGACTCGAACCCAGGTCCTCTGCCTATCCGGGGCAACCGCTTAACCAACTCAGCTAATGATACCAGCTCAATTTATGCCATCTTCAACGATATCATGGACAGCACACCATTGTTCTTATATATTTAAAATAATTAAACATTATTGTTCATTAATCCCTCTCATATTGGAGGTGATCTATCATCAGGGCAATCTTCATCCTGCAGACTGCAGCCCTAACCAACCAACTTTGCGGAATCGCACTCGTACCATTTAAATAGATTATGAAGTCATTTTCAAAGCTAAGAAAATCACGTTTGCCTTTTTTACAGTAACTCCACAGGAGGCCCTGAGGGAAATAAAGGGGACTCTTGTGCGGTGTTCACGTAAAATAAAAAAAGACATGAGATGGCGTTTGGCATATTATCTATAATTATTGAGATTAGTTTTATTATAACTTATCCTAAAATTTGCTAGTGCTCTGTAATTCATACGTAGTGCTGTTTAGGCTACCGCGATACTGCAGCGCCTCAACGGTGTTTGCGAAAGACCGCATCCTTAGCTTCGCCTCCATTGTGATGCACCGGGTCGCCGGTCTCAAGGAAAAATTCAGTAAGAGCAACAACATCATCGTCCGACCATCCTTTATCACGCTTCGCTCGGTCAATAGGGAACAGCATTGATTGCGGGATACCTTTATCTTCCAAAACTGACAAAATTTGAAAAACTCTTATTACCCATCACATAAAGTGCTCGTGTCATAATGGAGGAGCAGCCAGCAAAATAATTGAACCCGAGACGTCCGGGTGATAATCTGACGCATTTGTCGGCTCAGCCACTAACCGGTATTTTTGACATATTATTGTTTACCCTTTTAAGAAAAACATTTTCTCTACATTTTTGTACCGCATGTATAAACTTTTTCTGATGTGTGGGATTGAACCATCCTCCTCAGAATCCGGAATCAAGGATAAATTTAAATAAATGAAACTTCCCGTAATACTCGTGGATAAATTCACAAAATTAATTACGGAAACAATTTCAAAAATTAATACCGGATCAACATCGGTTTATTTAGATTACGTAGATTTTCCAAATTAACGTAAAAAACAATTAAAATCATTACAAAAACTCGTTCAAATAATGCTTCGGAGGAAGATTTGGCAAATTAACCAATCAGTGAATTTCCAATCAAGTACTCGTCCTGGAAACAGTCTGATTTTCGAATGTAATAATGTTTATACAATTGCACAGAAAAAAATAAAAGTTTTAAAATTTATAAAGGTTATATAGAGAGTATTGCTTGGTCTTCGACTACTGGAACACACTCCATAAATGCTGAAAAGCAGTGCCTACCCTATGAAAAACAAACTATAAAAAGATATTAAAAGATTGGCTGTCAAAATGTATTTTTTCAATGAATTTTTCACGAATGGTAAGGAACGTGTACGCGCATTTATTAATTTTGCCACACAAATCAGGGGAAAAGGATAATGAAATGTACATTTTCAAATATTCAATGCATAATTCATACCCGAACATGAAAAACTAGATAGAGCTTATGGTCGGTTGCGAATGAATGTCTGTATTTGGTTTCGTTAAAAATCCCGTTCCAGGAATCGTAAACGTTGAAAAATTAAATAATATCCTCAGAACAGGTCTCACTTAGTGAGGAAGGCAATGTAAGCCATACAAAAATTAAATTATGTGTGTAATTTACTGTATTTATATTTAAATATGGTGTATTGTATGAAATTATATGTTTTTCAATAAACGTTGATTTATCTGAACCGCAACCGAAAAAACGAAGAAAAGTTAAAATTTCTATGGTTTCAAAAGGTTATAAAATCAGGATAACAATTTTTTCTAACGCCGTGAATCCAAAACTAAAAACAATCATCCCTTGGTTACCTTACCAGGGGCGCAATACAAAACTTAAGGTTAAATGAAACGTGATATGCGCTCACGAATACGACTAACAAATATTTTAGAAAAAAAAAACACGGTAAATATTTCCAGTTGGGAATCGATAATATAAAATAATAAAGTAAAAAATGAAGTACATTCTTTTGTTATTCCGCAAATGAAAATATTTTTTATTGATTTTT
>JAHDVE020009029.1:0-59229 GCA_022606495.2 Halesus radiatus
GGACCAGTCCAGACGTATTGAAGATCGACATTCTGTCTTCCTAAATCGTTTTAGTAGCTGCATAAGCAAGCGAACAAATTTCAATAGTTTTCAACACCATAGTAAATATCGGCACCGGGACTATTCTATATTGCAAAATAATATGTTTAACAATAAAATATAGTATTCGAGAATGTTAGAGCAGTGAAAAAATGTATAAATCAGAAACAATGTGTCGGAAACACCCTGTAACCATATTATATCATTCCCACGATTGCAGGCATCATACTTTTCAAGGGTAAACACTAAAACTAATGATATTATAAACCTTCCAACATTAAATCGTGCATCATTATTAAAAGGTACTGAATAACACATTTTATATGAATATCTCACTACTTCGTCTTGGCACATAGATAAAACATTTGAGTAACTTATCTAATTAATTATGTAGGTATGGGAATTGATCTATTATAATTCACGACATAACGTCAGTTATTCAATTATCTTCTGAGAAACATCTCATGGATTCTTCCAATCGAAATACAACGCTCTCAGTGGATGCCAAAACAGATTATGAAAACAGGATCCCATCTTGTTCCATATTATTAGCTGTGCGCGATATCGACCTCGCAATTTCAGAATCACACGGATTGTCGAAGAATGCACCCGTACAGTCATATAGCTCGAAGCACCTCGGAATTGAGAGGGGTCTCGGGACTTGATTGCAACACCTGACGATGGCCCAGATGCAGCTTTGTCCGTGAGAACTTTCTGAGCCAGGCCCGTCCAGCTTTTGGGGCGGTTCTTCCACGACTGGCACGAGCGGAGGCCTCTGAGCACTCGGCCTCTGCGGAATCTGTACAGGAGGATTCTGGGGAATGGGCGGAAGTTGACCAGGACGCTGAGGTCGTTGTTGTATCGGCCGTTGTGTAGTTCGCTGTGGAGGCCGTTGCGTAATCCGTTGTGTAGGTCGTTGTATAGGGCGTGGTTGAGGCTGTTGCGGGCGGATCTCCATGGGTGGGACTTGTTGAGCACCTTGATTGTTCACGTTCTCACCACTTATGTTCAAGGCAGGCGCTACCGGATTCAAATGAACTCCAGTTACCGTATTGTTATACTTGTCGAAATCGAATGGCGCCTTTCCACAAACATCCCCTATACAATTATCCAGACTTACAGGTGTCGATGGTGGAGGAGTTGGCACAATTTCGGGCCTATTGATGTTATTGTTCCTATTGTTGTTATTGTTATTAATATAGTTGTTATTGTTATTAATATTGTTAGGATAGCAACTAGGATTTGGAATAATGAGGAATGGTCTGTAGTAGAAAGGCGACTGGAAGTTATTTGGCACGCCACTCCACGGGTTGGAGGCGGGTGTATAAGTGGGAAATTGAGAAGGGTAGTAGTGATTGCCGTTCGGAACAATTGTGTTATACGAGGGAGCGGCAGAAGGAAGAGGGAAAATTTCCCGCATTGCTTCTTTGTCTTCCTTTTCTCTTCTGTTTCTTCCGTGACTCTGTCGTGCCAGTCTGATTCGTGTAGTTTTTTTCTGTGGGTCCTCTTCCGGCATTACCGGAACTATGAGGGCGTCTTTGGTTTCCTTGCGTCGGCCGTTGTGAGGCTGGATGGATACGTCATCTCCGGAGGACTTTCTCTCACTGTTAAAAGCTGCTGTGAGTCCGGCGGCGCAGAAAAATACCAAAAGGCTTATTCTGGTTTTTCCTTTAAACGACATTTCTGAAAAAGCGGAAAGACACCCTATTAGATATTACTCTTTTATGCATAATGTAGTATTAAATGATTTTGTTAATGCATACAACAATGTGTAATTAAACACCAAATAAGTAAACATGTTCAAATAATAAATTAACCTCACAAAACCATTATTTTGTCATCAAATTTTAGTACCAAGGTAATTATTTTTGAGTGAGAAAACTTTTCCTCTTGCCCGCGAGGTCATTCAAGCGTAAAGTTTATTTCTAACGTAAACAAACGTATGCAAACAAGAACCGATGTATGTTAATAATGTTAATTTATTTTGACATAAATTATTTACTTATTATGTCACTGTTTATCAATTGAAGTGGCGTATTGCGACTTTTCCGAATTTCTGGCGAAATGTAACAATTTAGAATCGAAAAGTCGCTTGAAATGGCTGTAGTTGTCTTTAATAAGTAGTTTTCAAATACCAGTTCTTTTCAATCTTTTGTGTTGCATGTCTCCCTTCACATTGCCGTTGGTGATCCCATTGACCGCGTAGTGAGAACCTTGTTCAAATATATTAAATAAATTATAAAAGAAACAAGCCGTAATTCTTTAAATACCAGTAGAAATAGTCAGCACCATGTTCACTCATCTCTATTCAAACAAACGTAAATGCTATGAAAATGCACTCGTAGTACTAGAAATACCAACAAAGATTTACTCCAAATTCCTGTAACTCAAACTACTTTTGGGCAACGGAATTTTAGTCACTTTGCGATAAGAACTTTCAACATTCTTCCAGTTAGCACCAAAAAATCTGATTCCCAAAAAAAGCGGGATATTTGAAACTTCAGCTTATAACTATGCATCTCTGTTCTTTACGTATTACCTACCATTATTACATTATTTTCTATTTTCCCTTTTATATATCTACTTTATAAACTGCTGTATACTTGTATTATTATATTATACGTGTATTTTACTTATAGATAAATTTAATTACAATAAAGATATTATTATTATAATATTTTGGATTTTTTGTCGATGTTTAATTTATTTAAATATTTTATAAATATATTTTTTTTCAATTTATTTATTTTTTTATAACTTATTGAAGTTTGTAAACCTCATTGTAATATTTAATCATTGAAGAAGATAATATTAACATAACCTAGATGAAACACGAAACTGAAAAAACAACAGAAAATAAAAAGATTTCAGTCGCATCTGGGACTCGAACCCAGGACCTCTGTCTTTTTTTTCTTTTTTAATTTCTAATAAAAATTTATTATTCAATCTTTTATAATATTTTTTTATTAACATTTTTCATAAATGAATTACCTACTTTAATCAATGTTTATAATTTGTCTAATTAACTAACCAACCATCACGCCGTTTCCCCACAGGGGTAAGCAGAGAGAACGGACTTCCAAACAACTCGATCTTGGCATACACTTCTCGCTACATTCACATTCATACATCGTCTCATGTATTCTCTTCTATTATTCCTACTTCTGACATGGCCCGACTCAAGTATTTGATTCACTTGATCGTGTCATGACGGCCGTCCCCGGCTTCTTTTTCCATTCACATTCGGGTCCTATATTCTCCTTACACTCTTTTCTTCGTTCATTCGCTCTAATTACCCAAACCATATAAGCGTCCCTTTCTTAATCTTACTCATTATACTTCCATCAGCCTTGCAATCTTTACGAATCTCAATCTCTTTCACACGATCATACATGGTTTTACCACTCGTTCGCCTTAGAGATCTCATTTCTACGGCATTCAGTTTACTTCCTCTGCCAGTTCCATGCCTCACTGCCATACATCAGGGTTGGTAGCTTAATTTGTCTATTCTTACATTATTGTGTTCTATGTTTATCATTTTTCTATTCTTACATTATTGTGTTCTATGTTTACCATTTGTCTATTCTTACATTATTGTGTTCTATGTTTATCATTTTTCTATTCTTACATTATTGTGTTCTATGTTTATCATTTGTCTATTCTTACATTATTGTGTTCTATGTTTATCATTTTTCTATTCTTACATTATTGTGTTCTATGTTTATCATTTTTCTATTCTTACATTATTGTGTTCTATGTTTACCATTTGTCTATTCTTACATTATTGTGTTCTATGTTTACCATTTGTCTATTCTTACATTATTGTGTTCTATAAAATTCTGGCATAAAAAATATTGTGGCATAAAATTCTACTGCAACATATATCTGAAAGTCCGTATAAGGCAGTGGTGGATCATGTACACAATACACGTTTCACACAAAATATAGGAATGGTAGTGCCAATATTTCCAAATAAATATGGTCAACGAACCCTTGAATACATTGTACCATTTATATTTAACAAATTGCCGTACGAATTTAAAAACAATTGTCCTATGATGAAATTCTCACTGATGTTAAAGTGTTGGCTTTTGGAAAGTAACCTTGTTTATTGATGGTAACCAATATGACGGTCTCCATGGTTGTATAGCTCCTAGATATCTGGTGTACTTACTGTTACGGTGTTACAATTATATTTCAGTCTTTCCTCATTGTAACCAACCTGTACTGCTGTTTTATGTATATATCTTTTAAATTTTTATTTCTTAATCTATTTAATACTTACAGATACTTTGATATTTCTGATATTTACGTAATAGTTATATTTTTGTAATATGAATGTTTTTATAATGTTGATATTTTTTAAAAGTATTGATGTTTTTATAATATTGATATTTTTATAATATTGATACTTTTATAATATTGGTACTTTTATAATTTTGATATTTTTATGATATTGACATTTTTATAATATTATTTAAATCGGTGTTATAAGATTGGACTCTAGTATCTCAATAACAAATCTGTAATGCTTTTACCATTATTTTTTCTCTTTAATTTTTTTTTCTCAACTTATGTACAGGACAAGATGCATGCGCCTAAATATAATAATTTTTGCCCTACATTTGTATGATGATTGTAATTTATTGTTGTATTATATTATATTGTTGAAATAAACTCCTGCTGACAAGCTACTTGCAGTGGGCTTAGCGGGTATAAGTTCCCACTGTATATAATTAATATTATACAATATGTTTATCATTTGTCTATTCTTACATTATTGTGTTCTATGTTTATCATTTGTCTATTCTTACATTATTGTGTTCTATGTTTATCATTTGTCTATTCTTACATTATTGTGTTCTATGTTTACCATTTGTCTATTCTTACATTATTGTGTTCTATGTTTATCATTTGTCTATTCTTACATTATTGTGTTCTATGTTTATCATTTGTCTATTTTTACATTATTGTGTTCTATGTTTATCATTTGTCTATTCTTACATTATTGTGTTCTATGTTTATCATTTGTCTATTCTTACATTATTGTGTTCTATGTTTATCATTTGTCTATTCTTACATTATTGTGTTCTTTGTTTATCATTTGTCTATTCTTACATTATTGTGTTCTATGTTTATCATTTGTCTATTCTTACATTATTGTGTTCTATGTTTATCATTTGTCTATTCTTACATTATTGTGTTCTTTGTTTATCATTTGTCTATTCTTACATTATTGTGTTCTATGTTTATCATTTGTCTATAAGAGTACTAGACATTATTATTTTGTAGTATTCTATATATTCCTGATGAAGAAAACATCGCTTTCGAAACACGTAGATATGTGTATATTAATTAACAAAAATATTTTTAATTCATTAAAAATAACATGTAACCACAATAACATTAATAAATTATTTGGGAAACTTGGTTCATGTTCGGGGGAATGATTTTGTCCGCATTAAATTTAATTTTGAACCGTAAGAGTTTATTTGTAGGTTATGCACGATATACCCCTGGGCAGTGTGGGTACTACATTATTATGTGTCAGTCACTCCTCATCCTCTCATTACGACACGTTTCTTTGACATTTCCATGCGCTATCACCGTTAGTTTGTAATGCCATTGAGGCTATAAAACAAAGTAAACGGTTTTTTCATTTAAATTTATTTTTAATGTGCATTTTTAGTAATAAATTAAATGGGTTAGCCAATCATCATGAAAATGGATACCTACACACGGTGTTAACAAAACAGATTTAAAATTTTTAAGCGGTTATTAATTGGTGTTAGGTGCTAAGAGATTGTTTGGTATTCTAAAACCGGTTTGTATTTCAGCAATTGCTTCCAAAAATGCATTATACTTGGTTCGGAAAAAATGATACTGATGAAATGAAATGAGAAATTTGTAATTCGATAAATACAGGGTGGCGTAAAACTACCGTTATGGTTTGAATGTTTAATAATTTTTTGATTTATTTATATATTTTTTTTATTTCAGAATTTTGTGAAGAAAACTTGGGGAATTTGAAATGGAACAAACACTACACAACAGAACAGCGATCAACTATTGTTGAATTTTATTTTGAAAATCAACGGTCAATTGTTTTGACGCACGTGCTTATCGTCGTTTTTTAATGTGCGTACTGGACCTTCTGCACCAACAATAAACCGCCTGGTTGCTAATTTTCGACAAAATGGTACAGTAAGACACCTTCCATGTACCGGAAGACCACGTACGGTCCACACGGAAGAAAATATCCAACGTGTTGTGGATAGTGTGCAGGACAGTCCAGAAACATCAACAAGAAGACGTTCGGCACAAGTGGGGCTATCGCGGAGGTCCGTTCAGAGGATTTTGGCCACATTGCACATGTTCCCGTATAAGGTTCAGCTTGTGCGAGAATTGAAGCCGATAGACTACCAACAGCGGCTTGATTATGCCATTTCATTCCAAACCATAACGGTAGTTTTGCGCCAAAATATAGTTTTCTGGTAAATATATTAATATATTGTATTGTATATAAAACAGGTAAATTAAATTAAATTCAATTCGTGAAAAAAAAAAACCTAACCTAAAGCCGTACAAAAACTTAAAACTTTACTAAGCTTCAAATTAATTAAAAAACGTGACTGAAATAGTTCTTCCTCCTTGGAATAAACTAATAAAAAGTGTTTTCATTAATTTTGTACCTATCCAGAAATACGTGCTTATTAACATATTTAACAGGTTTTTTCAGTGCAGTAAAATAAATTACAGTAAATGAACAAAAATTCCCATCATTATCAATTAAATTATTAACCGAAAATTCCCAAAGTAAATATATTTCCCGGTTTTTGGAGTTACCGCGTTTTGTGCGGTCGCCTGGGTATTAAACCACAGGGATCGGGTTTTAAAATTCCAAATACTTATTACTCAGATACAAATACTACGATGAGATAAATTACCTTGGCTAATATTTAGTTCACAGCTTAACTGCAATACTCACGTAAAAAATCTAAGGATAAATCATCTGCAGCCAATAAAAAAATTAAAAACATCAGTTTTATAAAACCAATCAGATTATTTAGAATGTGCATTGTTTACATGAGATTACAGATGATAAAAAAACATGTAAAAAATGAAAAAAACATGGTGTAATGCAGCGATTTAATTATAATCCTTAGAACGCATGTCTAGGAGGGTGGTAATATAAAATAGATTAATTAACTAGAACACAGCAGAACATAAATACTAGAATTATTGTGATAATAGTTCATTTGTTGATTTTTCCTCTGCTGTGGTCCAGGGCTCACCTCGGTAACGCACCGTTACGTAGCAATTTTCACAAAAACTTCACTTTTCGAAGATGAAACGAAACAAAATTATCTTTTTATTGCACAGCATTCAAAACATATAACAGATTTGTTTTCGTTGACATAGTTCGTATATTAAAATTATTTGGTTCACTTGTTGGATCGCTGGCTATCAGAGTTGCAGAACTTGCAGGAGGTAAACGAGTACGATACTGTAAATACTGGTTTGTTTGCAGCGCGCGCGACTCGGCGCTCACTTCGTAGTTCACGGAGCGACTGGCCTTACCATGTTATCGTATTGCCTCGGGCAAGTTTCAGATAACCCAATCTTTCTCTCTCCCGAACTGAGGGTGATGGTTACCTAGAGGATGGGTTTTTCCTACCCGATGTGTGGGCTGCCTATGGCAACATATAGGACTTTAAATACTGATTTTTTTGTATTTTGATTATTTTTTAAAATTATTTTCTGAAGTTTTTTGCATGCCGTGTGGATTGGCTTCTTTTTGCGTAATTTGTTTAGTACTGTTTTTTTTTTTGTATTTTTGGTTGCTCTTTGTGTATTTTTTATTAGAGACCACACATCAACGGGGGAGTGTTATGGAGATCGGGAGGGGGTAGGTTGGGTTGTCGTGGGGTCTTATTTGCCCGAGACAATTTATGCTTGGGTTCAGATTTGAAGCAAGTTTGGAGATAAGAGATTTGGGTAAATCGACTATGTGTTTCCTCAGGGGGGGGGGGATTTTCGTGCCTGTATTAATTATGCTATTTCTGACGAACCAAGGACTTTTGGTGCATCTTCTGAGCATTACATTTTGGAATTGTTCGAGTCACTTTGTGTTCGATGTGGCCCAGATGGGTGAGGCATAAGTTAAAATGGGGCGTATTTGTGATTTGTATATGAGGAGTTTATTTCTGAGTGAGGTTTTTGAGTGATATTGTAATAGTGGGTGTAAAGCTCCGGCAAATTTCCGGGCTTTTGTTAGTGTTTTTGATGTGAGGAGTCCATTTAAGTTTTTTATCGAGTGTAACTCCAAGATATTTGGCGCTGTTTTTTCACTGTATGTCCTGGCCGTGCAACGTGACGTTCCCACTGGGACCGGAGCGGCCTCTCTTACGAGAGAAGAAAACCGCTACACTCTTTGTGGGATTCACGTCTATGCGCCATTCGTCATACCAATCTTGGAGTTTGTTTATGTTTAGTTGTACGCGGTGTGTAATCATCTTGGGCGAACTGTACTGAACCATAACGGTAGTGTCATCTGCATACAGAGCTTTGTATGAATGGTGATTTTCTGTGACGAATATGTCGTGTGTGCAGACATTGAAGAAGGTGGGGGAGAGCGGGGACCCCTGGGGGACCCCTGCCGTCATGAAGCGTATTTTGGAAAGAGCGCCGCGTTATTTCACTTGGAAAGTACGGCGGCGTAAAAATGGTTTTAGGACACCGAACAGTTGGGGGTCGATGCCGGTGTCGTGGAGTTTGAGGAGTAGGCCGTATGTCCATACTTTGTCGAAAGCTTTGGCTATGTCCAGGAAGATGGCGCCAGTAGACCGAAAGGTGTTGAAGCCTCCGATGATGATTTCGGAGACTCTCAGGAGTTGATGGAGGGTGGAGTTTTGGGATCTGAAACCGTGTTGCTCTTCGGGTAGGGTGGAGACTTCGTAAATGTGCTTTAGGAGCCGGGTGAGTAGAATTTTTTGTAAATTTTTCCGATGTTAGAGAGAAGACTGATCGGTCGGTGGTTCTCGCAGTAGAGTGGGTCTTTTCCTTGTTTAGGAAGAACGATTACGTGAGCATGTTTCCAACATTTGGGGAAATAGCGTAATCGGAGAGCGGCGTTGATGAGATTTACTATTGCTAGTATTCCGTTTTGGGAGGGGGCTTTAAGAGCGAAGTTGGTGATCCCATCGGGGCCGATGGGATCACCAACTTCAATGATAACGTATGGCACTTCCTGCTCCTTTAGCCGACGGTTGGGACAGCGTTACATCGTCCATTATCGTCAGTCATACTTCGCCCTAGAACACGTCTATCAAGTTCCGAACACAACTAGGAAATTCCTCTCAAGGATTCACGATTTTTGAAAAATAAACCATTTTCCAGATTTTTTAATGAAATATTGTCAATGACATCAAAAATAAAAGAAAATCGTTAATTTTACTTCTCTCAGTCATATTTTACCCTAAAAAACGTCTGTCTAGTTCCGACCACAACTCGGAAATTCCCTTCGAGGGTTCGCGATTTTTGGAAAAATAATTATTCTTTCAGTAGTAATTGTTCGAAGAATAATCATTGAAATTATAATAAAAAAATCTTCGGACTACCCAACGGATCGCATATTTAGTCAATTTCAAGTGACTACGTTTAAAAATCTGTGCATTAAATTTCAATAATTCAAATCATAAAAGAAAAAGAAAAATATCAATTCTTAACTGAAAACCGTACGCGTCTTAAACATATTTTTCCATTCCTAAAATTAAATACTTCATTTGCACAACTGCATTATTGCAATTTAATTAATCACTTATTTTATTGCAATTTAACGTAAATCACCGTACTTCACAGTAATACACTGTAATTTACAGTAATTCAGCGAAATTCAGCGTAATTAACTGTAATTCAGAGCAATTCAGCGAAATTCAGCGTTGTTCGCCATACTTCATCCAAATTTACGGTAATTCACCCTAATCCGCCGTAATTCACCGTACTTTTTTGAAATTGATATTTTTTCATCTGCATTCGGCGTACATAACCGTAAATATCCATAAATCAACGAAATTTACCGTAATCTACCATATTTTACCAATTTTTTTCATAATCTTTAAAACATCACGATTATTCTCCGAAAACTCCGTAATTCATTTAAATTATCTCTAATTTTCGGTTACTTATGATAATATTAAAAAATTTAAGGTTAATTCACTGTATTAACTCTGAGAATTTCACTATTATTCGCCATAATACATCCAAATTTACGGTAATTCACCATAATTCATGGTAATTCTTCGTAATTCACCGTAATTAACGATAATCTGAATAAAGTTATTGGTAATTCACCGTATTTGCTTTGCGATATCCGGAATTCATATGGAATCCCCGTATACAACCGCTAATCACCGCAAATCAACGTAATTTACCGTAGTTCACCATATTTCATGCAAAATTACTTCAATTAATCGTAGTTCACCTTAAATCATCAGAATTTAGTATAGATAACTCATTCAAATGTAAAGTAATTCACCGTAATTCACAATAATTCACTATAACTAACTGTTATTTACGAAGTTAACCGTAATTCACAATAATTCACAATAACTATCTGTAATTTACGAAATTAACCGTAATTCACTTAATTTAGTCCAAATTACCGTATTTCACTGTAATTTACCGTAATTCACCATATTTAACCATAATCCACTGTAATTGATTAAAACTTTAATAATTCATCTAAATTTATTCACGATAACTCACTGTAATTAACCGAAATTCACCGTCATTTTCGTAATTCCCCATAATTAACGATAATGTAGATAAGGATAACGGTGATTCTCCGTATTGACTTTGCAAATTCCGGAATTCATGTAAATTCCCGGTAAAAAACCGGTGATATTTCAACATAATTTTCCGTAATTCACGATATTTCATGTATGATTCCAGTTATTCACCGTAATTCATTATAATTCACCGTAATTCACCGTAATTCACAGTAAGTTAGCGTAGTTCACCGTAATTTTTGCGTAATTAATCTTAAGTAACGATATTTAGATAAAGTTAACGGTAATTCACCGTATTTACTTTGCTAATTCCGTAATCTTTTGAATTAGCCGTAAACACCTGGGAATCACCGTAAATCAACGTAATTTCCCGTAATTCATCATATTTCATTCAATATTGTAATAATGCGTGTGCGTGTGCGTGTAAGCCGACTCTACGTTGCAAGCATCGAACATTAGTCCGCCTATACGACGCAGGGCCGCCAAACCTTTTCGGACCGCATCTCGCAGAAATAAGATGGACACCTGTGATACCTATTCTTTTATCACTTTGGCAAATAATATTATACATACTTTAAATACTACTATAATGGATCCAACAAACAAATTTAACAAAGAACAAATGGGAAAATTGACACCCAAACTCTCGGAACTACTGGGAAATATAAGCCTAGTTGCAGCTAAAATGGGCTTTTTAGAAGGTGAACTTAAGACTTATCAACGTATCTCAGAGAACCAGCCGCTCCAGCCTCCGCCCCAGTCCCTGCCAAATACTACCAATCATGGGGTACAAATAGCTCAAATGTGCGAAGCAGCCGACGAGTTAGAGGAAAGAAAGGTGAGAGCAAACAATCTAATCGTTATAAATGTACCCGAAAGCACATTGGTGAATCAATTGGACCGAGTCAATCAGGAGAAACTGGAAATAATAAAAATACTTACCAAAATCGACAACACGCTTGTCGAAAACTCTGTAAACGTTTTCCGTATTCGTGTGGTGAAACCAAATAAAATCAGACCACTGAAAGTTATACTCAACAATCCGTCGCAAGTCTTAAATATATTGCGTAGAAAAAACCTAACATTGTCAAACACTGAGTATAAAATTTTTTCGGACCAAACTCCGTTGCAAAGGCAATATCTTAACGATCTCAGACAAACCCTGGCAAACCGTACCCTGGAAGGCGAAGTTGGACTAACCATAAAATTTATTAACAACATGCCATCAATCGTAAAAATCGTCCCAAAAAACTAGGCCTAAGTACCCGAAAATGCTGGGCCAAATGCCCTGACCAGATTAAAATCTATTATCAAAACGTCAGGGGACTTCGGACTAAACTGAGCGACGTTAGAGCTAGTGCACCCACCATCACACAGGACATCATCATTCTCTCTGAGACCTGGCTGGAACCTTCGATATACTCGGCGGAGCTCGGTCTAACTAACCATCATATTTACCGGGTTGACCGAAGTCGGAACACCAGCTCCAAATTAAGAGGAGGAGGAGTCCTGATAGCAGTAAATAAAAAAATATCATCAAAATTATTAAAAAATTAAAACAGTGATGTTGAACAAATTTTTGTTAAGTTAAACGTTAAAACCAAGAAAACTATTATCGGTTGTGTATATATTCCACCGAATTCAAATATACCAATATATAAAAACCATTGTGAAGACGTTGAGCTACTCAAATCTAATTACTCTAATCACAATATTATAATTTGCGGTGATTATAACCTGCCCAATTGTAAATTTAATGATTTGGATTATTTACCATTAACGGCATGCGAGAGAGAAATCTTAGACATGTCGAACTATTTAGGTCTATTTCAATGTAATTATGTGCAAAATTGCAGTAATCGGGTACTTGATTTAATTTTTTCTACTGAAGAGGATATAAAAGTCTACGAATCAGCAGAATCCTTTGTCCCAATTGACAAGCACCGCCCTCCACTTACAATACTTACACCTAATACAATAGAGTGTGACCCCCTAATTAAAAATTGTAGTCGTAATTTTAATACTGCCAATTATCAGAACATTAATCATGCACTTAACAAAGTGGATTGGTCTGTTCTCACGGAAGGCGATCTCAACGATAGCGTTGAACTATTCTACTCTCAACTGAATAGTATCATTTCCGACACAATCCCTCTAATTCATCATAAAGTATGAAAGTATCCTATATGGTTCAGCGAAGAATTAGTTCAGTTAACTTTTATTAAAAAAGAAACACATAAACAATATAAACAAAACAGAACAATTACCAATTATATGGCATTCAACAATATTAGAAAAGATTGCAAAAAAATGGCAAAAAGATGTTATAATAATTACATAAATTCAGTTGAGAACACGATAATTCATGATGTAAAAAACTTTTGGAAATACACAAAATCATTGAAAAATAATGATGTTGGTATTTCCGGAAATATTCGTTACAGACAAAACAGCTCCAATAAAATTAAAGAAATTGTTAACATGTTTGCAGATTACTTTAAGGACGTGTATGAACCTGAAATTCCAGACGATTTAATTCCGAACTTCACTTCAGATATAAATCTACACTTATCACAAATACACATTGACATTGAAGACGTTATAGCCTGTATTAAATCATTTGAACCCAAAACAAGCTCGGGACCTGATAAAATTCCTTCCATTTTACTTAAGAATTGTGCCCAAAGTTTATCTGTCCCGCTTTATACACTGTTTAACAAATCACTCTCTACTGGATACTTTCCACAAATATGGAAACTTAGCTACCTAACTCCTATATTCAAAAGTGGTGATAAATCCCTTGTAGAAAATTATCGGCCTATCTGTATTCAATTGTCAATACCAAAACTTTTTGAAAAATTGATTCTTAAGAAAATCAGTTTCATTGTAAACTTTTGTATCACAACTAGTCAACATGGCTTTATCTCTGGCAGATCAACTTTGACTAACCTAACATTATATGAAAATTTCATTTCAAATGCACTTGCCAATAAACAACAAGTTGATTCCATATATACAGACTTTAGTAAGGCGTTTGATAAAGTCTGTCATAAAATTCTCATTAATAAACTTTTGAATCTTGGCATTAATGGGAAACTATTATCCTGGTTTGAGAGTTACTTACTTAGGCGTCAGTTAACTGTCTGTATCAATGATCATTTATCATACACGTTCGAAGCTACCAGTGGCGTACCCCAGGGTTCGCATCTTGGTCCCATACTTTTTAATTTATTCATAAACGACGTAACAAACATATTCACCCGTGTTCTCATTTTAATGTTTGCTGATGACATGAAGATATATACAATTATTGATAATATCGAGGACTGTCTGTTGCTTCAATCTAATCTTAATAGCCTTTACGACTGGTGTCTTAAAAACAAATTAACTCTCAATGTAAAAAAATGCCAACTTATGAGATTCCACAGAAAAAAAAAAACCACTGCTGTTTACTTACTTTCTCAATAATCACACCTTATTATCTGTTGATGAAATCAGAGACCTTGGTATAACCTTTGACACTAAATTAACATTCATTAAACATATTAATAATATAACCAGTAAAGCAATGCAAATGTTAGGATTTGTCTTACGGATTTCGAAGGATTTCAAAAATTTAAGAACTGTGAAAGTACTGTACACTTCTCTTGTTAGAAGTCAACTAGAATTTAACTCCAACATTTGGAATCCTTACTACAGCGTACATGAAAATTCCCTTGAGCGAGTCCAACATAAATTTTTACGTTACATTAATTTTAAATTGGGAATACCCATCGAAAACATTAAGTACCTCTCTCTGTTACAATTAATGGGACTCGATACATTAAAAGAAAGAAGAATTTGTTCAGACCTATTTTATTTATTTAAAATTGTTAACAACTTGTTGAACTCCCCTGAACTTCTCTCATTAATATGTTTCCATGTACCGGGTCGAACAGTACGCCACAAATTACCTTATCATTGTAACAATATAGGATCAAACACTGAACTCAATTCCATAATGAATCGTCTGCATGTACTTGGTAATAAATATGTTTTAGACGATGCTATAAATATTGAAAGGATATCAACGTACAAATATTACTGTATTAAAGCTGTTTGTCAGCACTTCGATCATAATTAAACTTACTATTGATTGTATTCACTCCTCAACACACAGTTTGCGCCATTGCACATTGTTATTATTTCTATGTTCATAATTGTATTGCACTGTTTTAACTTGTTTTATGTAAAAGCCCCAAGGGCGTAAATAAATAAATAAATAAATAAATTAAATAAATTAACTATAATCCACCCTATTTCACTGTAATTTACAGTAATTCAACGTAATTTTCCGCAATTTACGATAATCCAGATAAAGTTAACGGTAATTCACCGTATTTTCTTTTGCAAATTCCGTAATTTATGTGAATTCCAAGTCAGCGACCGGAAATTTTCATAAATTTACGAAATTTACTGTAGTTCACCATATCTCATCCAAAATTACTGTAATTAAACCGTAAGTTAGCGTAGTTCACCGTAATTTTTGCGTAATTCATCTAAGTAACGATAATCTAAATAAAGTTAACGGTAATTTACAGTATTTACTTTTCTAATTCAGTAATTCTTTTGAGTTAGCCGTAAACACCTGGTAATCACCGTAAATCAACGTAATTTTCTAAAATTACTGTAATTCACCGTAATTCAGCGTAATTCACCGCAACTGACCGTAATTAACGGTAATCTGGACGAAGTTATCGGCAAATTCACCGTATTTAAGGAATCTGAAGAGAAAAAACGCTTAACAACCATCAACTTTACTTTGAGTGTCGTTAAAAACAGCAATTAAGGAGAAATTACTCGAATTCCTGAATTTGTCGAAAAAATATGGACCTTTTTTCAAAATGGTGAATTACGGAATTCGCAAGAAAAATACGATGAATTTCCGGTAACTTTGCTAAGGTTACCACAAGTAACGTAAATTAGACGGTATTTAAATGAATTACGGAATTAGCAAAATAAGTACGTGGAATAACCGAGAAATTATTTCCGACTATCATTAGGAAAGGTAAATAACGGTAAATTACGGCGTATTATGGGTGAACTACGCTAAAGTACGGAGATTTCCGATGTATTACGGTGAATTATGGTGAATTCACACGAATTCTGGAAAAAAGGTACTTTTTCAAATTATCGGTAATTAATCGTGAATTCGCAAAGGAAATATGATAACCATTAACTCTATTTTAAGTCATCGAATTCATGACAGAATTTCACGTAATTCCTCATCTGCTGATATCCCGGGAAGGAATCAAGAATTTTCACTATTTTCTATAGAAATCATTATCTAAAATCTACTTCTCATTATGAACATAACAAATAATAATCGTTATTTCGTATATTTCATTTCATCCACTTCCCGCTTTTACATAGAATTCTTATTCGGTTACAGCAATATAATAATAATACGTACATTTAGTAATATGTACATATACGTAATGAAATAGTACACCGTTTTAATAAATGTAATAGTTCATTTGTAAGTTTTCATACAAGCAGCATTGGATAGATAACGCTTGCCAGTCTTGTAAGAGTGCACTAGGACCAGGATTCACGAAATATGAAAAAAGTTACAATTTTTCTAATTGTTTTATGTAATCTTGTCGAGACCATTAAGAGTAATTCAAATTTGGAATATAACTTCCATCGGGCGACTTATCGACCACAACCGCGAAATTCCTCCATAAAATTCACGATTTTTGAAAAAATAAAATAATTTTTAGTTTTTTTTTTTTTAAATCCTGTTAAAGACATCAAACATAAAAGAAAAACGTTAATTTAACAACCGCCAGTAAGATGTTCCCTCAGAAAACATTTGACAAGTTCCGACAACAACTATGAAAATCTTCGCAAGATTTCGCGATTTTTGAAAAAATAAACAATTTTTCAGATTTTTTATGAAATCCTGTTAATAATATCAAAAATTAAAGAAAAACGTAAATTTTACTTTTTTCATTGACGTATGTGAACATATGACGGACAGAAGTAAATTTACGTTTTTCATTCATTTTTGATGTCATTGGGAGGATTTCATAAAAAAATCCGAGGAATTGATTATTTTTTCAAAAAACGTGAATCGACTTTTGTTACGGTAATTCATTGAACCTGTGTCTGTTTTATGTTAACCCAGAAAATGTCTCTAAATTTCCGACCACAACTAGGAAATTACTCTCAAGGATTCACGATTTATGATAAAATAAACAAATTTTCTGAATTTTTTACGGCAATTTGTTAAAAATATCCAAAATAAAAGAAAATGTTAAAATTAATTTCTGTCAGTCATACTTCGCACCAGAAAACTTCTGGCAAATATGAATTTCCTTTCAAGGATTCACGATTTTTGAAAAAATAAACATTTTT
This sequence comes from Halesus radiatus, assembly GCA_022606495.2. Lineage (NCBI taxonomy): Eukaryota > Metazoa > Arthropoda > Insecta > Trichoptera > Limnephilidae > Halesus > Halesus radiatus. Next base: position 17,229 of record JAHDVE020009029.1, read on the forward strand.
CCAGATTGTTTTATAAAAACCTGTCAATGATATCAAAAATAAAAAAAGTCGTAAATTTTACTTCTTTCCGTCATTTGTTACCCAGAAAACGTCTGTCAAGTTCCGACCACAACTATGAAATTCATCTCAAGGATTCACGATTTTCGAAAAAATAAACAATTTTCCATATTTTTTATAAAATCCTGTCAATGATATCAAAAATAAAGTAAAATCGTAAATTTTTCTTCTGTCTGTCATTTGTTTCACAGAAAACGTCTATCAAGTTCCGACCACAACTATGAAATTCATCTCAAGGATTCACGATTTTCGAAAAAATAAACAATTTTCCATATTTTTTATAAAATCCTGTCAATGATATCAAAAATAAAGTAAAATCGTAAATTTTTCTTCTGTCCGTCATATTTTACCCAGAAAACGTCTGTCAAGTTCCGACCACACCTATGAAATTCCTCTCAAGGATTCACGATTCTTGAAAAAATAAACAATTGTCCAGATTGTTTCATTAAATCCTGTCAATGATATCAAAAATAAAATAAATTTCTAAATTTTACTTCTGCCCGTCAGTTGTTACCAGATTGTTTTATGAAATCCTGTTAATGATATCAAAAATAAAATACAATCGTAATCTTTCCTTCTGTCCGTCATTTGTTACCCAGAAAACGTCTGCCAAGTTCCGACCACATCTATGAAATTTCTTCTCAAGGATTCACGATTCTTGAAAAAATAAACATTTTTCCAGATTGTTTTATGAAATCCTGTTAATGATATCAAGAATAAAGTAAATCGTATATTTTAATTGTGTCCGTCATTTGTTACCCAGAAAACGTCTGTCAAGTTCTGACCACAACTATGAATTTCCTCTCAAGGATTCACGATTCTTGAAAAAATAAACATTTTTCCAGATTGTTTTATGAAATCCTGTCAATGATATCAAAAATAAAGTAAATCAGAAATTTTAATTCTGTCCGTCATTTGTTACCCAGAAAACGTCTGTCAAGTTCCGACCACAACTATAAAATTCCTTCTCAAGTTTTCACGATTTTTGGAAAAATAATCAATTTTCCAGATTGTTTTATGAAATCCTGTCAATGATATCAAAAATAAAGTAAAATCGTAAATTTTACTTCTCTCCGTCTTTTGTTATCCAGAAAACGTCTCTCAAATTCTGACCACGGCTATGAAATTCCTCTCAAGGATTCACGATTAAATTACCGTGAATCACGGTGATTTACGGTGTAGTACGGTTAATTAGAGTGAATTTCGGTGATTTATGGTTTAATTACGACAAAATACGGTGATTTTCGGTGAATATCAGTGACGGTTTAGTTATGGTAAATTACCGTGAATTACGGTGATTTACAATGCATTACAGTGAAAAACCGTCAATTACCGTGAATTACAGTGAATTGTAATGATTTTAGAATAATTACGGTGATTTACGGTGAATTACAGTGAAATACGTTTTAATTATGGAAAATTACGGTGAATTACGGTTTATTTACGGTTTAATGACGGTTTAATTAGTATAAATGACGGTAAATTACGGTGATATACAATGAATTACGGTTAATAACCGTGTATTACGGTTTTATTATGGTAAATTACGTTGAATTACGGTGATGTAAAGTGAATTACATTACATAACGGTGAATAACCTTGAATGACCGTGTATTACGGTGAATTACGGTTTATTACGGTAATTTTCGGTGATTTACTATAAAGTACGGTAAATTACAGTGATTTACGCTGAATAACACTGAATTACGGTTTAATTTTATTAAATTACGGTGAATTACAATGAATTACGGTGAATAACCGGTGAAATACGGTTAAGTGAATTACGGTTTAATTATGGTAAATTACCGTGAATTACGGTGATTTAGAGAAAATTATGCTGAATTACGGTAAATTATGCCGATTTATGATAAGTATATGTGAATTACGGTTTAATTGTTGTAAATTACGGTGATATACATTGAATTACGGTGAATTACCATAATTAAACCGTAATTCACCGGAATTCACCGTTAATCACCATAATTCACCGTATTTCACCGCAAATCTGCATATTTTTCTGTAGATCACCGTAATTAACCACCATAATCCACTGAAAATCACCGTATTTCACCGTAATTCACCGTATTCACCGAATTTCTCCGCAAATCAGCATATTTTTTTGTATTTCACCGTAATTAACCACCGTATTTCACCGTAATTCACCGTTAATTCACCGTAATTCACCGAATTTCACCTCAAATCAACATAATTTATGTATTTATTTGAATGCACTGTAAATCACCGTAATAAGACAATTAATATAAAACGAAATCAGAAATCTCAATTCGATCGGTCACATGCTACCCCAGAAAACGGCTTTCAAGTTCCTATCCAAACTAGGAAGTTTCAAATCAAACATAAAACAAATCTGAGAAATTGATAATTTTGGCAAAATCATGAATCCTATCAATCGAACTTGATAGCCGTTTTCGGGGGCATCGTCAGACCGATTGAAGTGAAATTATAGAGTTGCTTTATTTTTGATGTCCTTATCAGGATTTCCTCATAAATTCTGAAAAATTGATTGTATTTTTTTTTCAAAAATTTTGTATCCAATGAAGGAATTTCCAAGTTGTAGTCGGAACTTGATAGCAGTTATCAGGATTTCTTTAAAAAATCTGATAATTTGTTTCCTTTTTGAAAAGTTGTCAATTCTGTGAAGGAATTACCTACTTTCGGTCGGAGCTTGATAACAGTTTTCCTGGACATCATCAGAGCCATCTAATTTAAATTCTGGTTTGGAATTTGAATGAGAGGCACTTTTTTCAAAAACCGTGAATCGCATGGAGGAATTTTCAGGTCGTCGTTGGAACTTGACCACTACCAGAAAATTCCTCCAAACGATTCTCGGTTTTTGTAAAAAGTATTGAATTTATTAGATTTATTTAAGGAATCCTACTAAGGACATCAAAAGAAAACCAAATCTAAAATTTCACCCTTATCGGTCATATGTTGCCCCAGTAAACGGCTACCAAGTTCCTACCACAACTAGGAATTTTTCAGAATTTTTGAAGAAATCCTGATAAGGACATCAAAAATAAAGCAACTCTATAATTTCAGTTCAATCGGTCTGACGATGCCCCAGGAAACGGTTATCAAGTTCGAACCACAACAAGGAAATTCCTCCGTACGATTCACGGATTTTAGAAAAAGGAATCAATTTATTAGATTTTTTAAGGAATCCTACTAAGGATATCAAAAAAAAAACTATAATTTCAATCCTATCGGTCGGATGTTGCCCCGGTAAACTCATAGCAAGATCCTACCACAAATTGGAAATTCTTGTTTTCTGGGGCGACGTATGTCTGACAGAAATAAATATTATTTTTTTTCTTTATTTTGGATATTCTTATCAGGTTCTCGTAAAATATCTGAAAAATTGTTTATGTTTTCAAAATTCGTGAACCCTTGAACGGAATTTCTTAGTTGTGGTCGGAACTTGACAGACGTTTTGTGGGGTAACATATGACTGTCAGAATTTAAATATACGACTTTCTTTTATTTTTGAAGTCTTTAAAAGGATTTCGTTAAAAAATCTGAAAAATTGTGTAATTTTTCCAAAATCGCGAAACCTTTAGACGAATTTCGTAGTTGTCGTCGGAACTTGACGAACGTTTTCTGAGGAAACATCTTACTTTTAGTAGAAAAAATTTAGGATTTTCTTTTATTTTTGATGTCTTTGACAAGATTTCATAAAAAAAATCTGAAAAATTGTTATTTTTTCGAAATCGTTTATCCTTGAAACTAATTTCCTAATTGTGTTCGAAACCCTTTAGCCGTTTTCTAGGGCAACACTTGACCCACGGAAGTAAAATTGTAGATATGCGATAAATTTGATGGGTTATAAACGATTTCATAAAAAATTGGAAAATTCGTTTCTTTTTTTAAAAATTGCGAATCTTTGAGATTAATTTCCTAGTTTTGGTCGGAGCTTGACAGACGTTTTCTTGGGCGACATACGACTGACAGAAATAAATTTTAAGATTTTCCTTTATTGTGGATATTCTTTACAGGTTCTCGTAAAAATATCTGAAAAATAGTTTCTTTCTTCAAAAATCGCGAATCCTTGTGAGTATTTTCCTAGATGTGGTCGGAACTTGTCAGACATTTTCTGCGGTAACGTATGTCTGACAGAAGTAAAATTTACGTTTTTCTTTTATGTTTGATGTCATAAGAGGATTTCATAAAAAATCTGAAAAATTGTTTATTTTTTTAAAAATCGCGATACCTTGCGAGGAATTTCATAGTTGTGGTCGGAACTTGACGAACGTTTTCTGAGGGAACATCTTACTGGCGGTTGTTAAATTAACGTTTTTCTTTTATGTTTGATGTCATTAACAGGATTTATTTTAATGGCCTTTATACGATTTCTTAAAAAATCTGAGTAATTGATAAATTTTGCAAAAACTATGAATCCTATGGAAGATTTTCGTAGTTGGGGTGGAAACTTGATAGCCGTTTTCTGGGGCAACATGTGAGCGATCGACTTGAAATTTCTTCTATCGATTTATTTTAATGGCCTTTATACGATTTCTTAAAAAATCTGAGTAATTGATAAATTTTGAAAAAACTATGAATCCTATGGAAGATTTTCGTAGTTGGGGTGGAAACTTGATAGCCGTTTTCTGGGGCAACATGTGAGCGATCGACTTGAAATTTCTTCTATCGATTTATTTTAATGGCCTTTATACGATTTCTTAAAAAATCTGATTAATTGATAAATTTTGCAAAAACTATGAATCCTATGGAAGATTTTCGTAGTTGGGGTGGAAACTTGATAGCCGTTTTCTGGGGCAACATGTGAGCGATCGACTTGAAATTTCTTTCAGAACATCATTTTTAATGTACTTTTATACGATTTCTTTAAAAAAAAAAATCTGAGTAATTGATACCCCTTATAAAAACTATGAATCCTATGGAAGATTTTCGTAGTTGGGGTGGAAACTTGATAGCCAGTTTTCTGGGGCAACATGGAGCTTTCACTGACTTGAAATTTCTTCTATCGATTTATTTTAATGGCCTTTATACGATTTCTTAAAAAATCTGATTAATTGATAAATTTTGCAAAAACTATGAATCCTATGGAAGATTTTCGTAGTTGGGGTGGAAACTTGATAGCCGTTTTCTGGGGCAACATGTGAGCGATCGACTTGAAATTTCTTCTATCGATTTATTTTAATGGACTTTATACGATTTCTTAAAAAATCTGAGTAATTGATAAATTTTGCAAAAACTATGAATCCTATGGAAGATTTTCGTAGTTGGGGTGGAAACTTGATAGCCGTTTTCTGGGGCAACATGTGAGCGATCGACTTGAAATTTCTTCTATCGATTTATTTTAATGGCCTTTATACGATTTCTTAAAAAATCTGAGTAATTGATAAATTTTGCAAAAACTATGAATCCTATGGAAGATTTTCGTAGTTGGGGTGGAAAATTGATAGCCATTTTCTGGGGCAACATGTGAGCGATCGACTTGAAATTTCTTCTATCGATTTATTTTAATGGCCTTTATACGATTTCTTAAAAAATCTGAGTAATTGATAAATTTTGCAAAAACTATGAATCCTATGGAAGATTTTCGTAGTTGGGGTGGAAACTTGATAGCCGTTTTCTGGGACAATATGTAGCCGACCGACATGAAATTTCTTCTTTCGATTTGTTTTAATGGCCTTGATACGATTTCTTAAAAAATCTGAGTAATTGATGATTTTGGTCGAAATGTCATTTCGCATTTGAATTTATTTTAATGAACTTCAGATGATTTCTTATAAAATTCTGAGAAATTGATAATTTTCGCAAAAATCATGGATCCTATGGAAGAATTTACTAGTTGGGGTAGGAACTTGATAGCCGTTTTCTTGGGCAATATCTGACCGATCGAATTGAGATTTATGATTTCTTTTATATTAATGGCCTTTATACGATTTCTTAAAAAAATCTGATAAATTGATAATTTTGGTAAAAATCATGTATCCTGAGGAGGAATTTCCTAGTTGGGGTAGGAACTTGAAAGTCGTTTTTTGCGGCAACATCTGACTGATCGAAGTATCATTTCACTTTTGGATTTATTTTAATGGGCTATACACGATTTCTCAAAACATTCTGAGAAATTGATATTTTTTGCTAAAACCATGAATCCTATGGAAGACTTTCGTAGTTGGGGGAGGAACTTGATAGCCGTTTTCTTGGGCAACATGTGACCGATCGACTTGAAATTCCTGATTTCGATTTATTTTTAAGGCCTTAATACCATTTCTTAAAACATTTAGAAAAATTGATAATTTTGGATCGAATTATGAATCTAGGTAGGAACTTGATAGCTCTTTTCTTGGGCAACATGTGACCGATCGTAGTGAAAAATCAGATTTCAATGTATTTTGAAGGGTTTGAAGACATTTCTTTAAAAATTCGGAGAAATTGATAATTTTGGCTCAAATTATGAATCCTATGGAGGATTTTCCAATTTGAGGTACGAACTTGATAGCTATTTTGGAGGGCAACATGTTACCGATCGAAGTGAAATATTAGATTTTAATTTATTTTTAAGGCCTTGATACGATTTCTTAAAAAAATTTGAGAAATTGCTAATTTTGCCAAAAATCATGAATCCTATGGAGGAATCTCCTAGTTGGTGTAGGATCATGATAGTCGTTTTCTGGGGCAAAATGTGACTGATCGAAGTGAAATATCAGATTTCAATTTATTTTTAAGGCCTTCATACGATTTCTTAAAAAAACTGAGAAATTGATAATTTTGGCAAAAATCTTGAATCCTTTGGAGGAATTTACTATTGGGACGGAACTTGATCTATGTTTTCTGCGGCAACATCTGACCGATCGAAGTAAAATTTTACATTTGGATTTATTTTAATTGCGTCGATACGTTTTCTTATAAATAAGTACTCTGTTCAAGAAACATAAATTCTATGGAGGATTTTATGAGTTGTGCTCGGAACATGAAAGCCGTTTTCTGGAGCAACATCTGAAATTTAAGAGTTGGATTTATTTTATTCGACTTGACACGATTTGTTAAAAAAATCTGAGAAATTGATCATTTTTCCAAAAATCGTAAACCCCATGGAGGAATTTCCTAGTTGGGGTAGGAACTTGATATCTGTTTTCTGGGTCAACATCTGACCGATTGAAGTGTCATTTCACATTTGGATTTGTTTTAATGGGCTTGACATGCCTTTTTCTGGGGCAACATCTGACCGATTGAAGTGTCATTTCACATTTGGATTTGTTTTAATGGGCTTGACATGCCTTTTTCTGGGGCAACATCTGACCGACGGAGTGAAATTTCAACACAAAAAACCTGTAAGACATTAAGTCAGCTCTATTTTTTTATTTATTTATTTTATTTTACAAAAACAGTTATAAAGACCAATACAATGCAAAAGCGATAAAAATTACAGAAATATAGTTAGCACAATTATATAACACAGAGGAAAAACAAAAATAGCTACAAAGAGTTATAAGTAGGAACATAATGTTATAACATAATAAGTTCGTGCTTAAAATTATTGTAGGTCATGTGAAACATATCCACATTTCCTGCGAGGCAGTTAATTAACCTAGTAAGTCTTCCCAGAGTCATCACCATTGGTAAGTCAGTTCTGCACCTGGGAAGAAACAGAAGCCTGTGTTGGCGGCCTCGCGTGAAATCATCAGGGACATAAAATCCTATTTCAGCCAGAATGTCAGGTATTGCTAATACACCGTTCAATAGTTTATGAGCCATAAGTAGTAATGCTATATCTCTCCTAGTACTTAGGCTGCAAATACCCAGCATTCCCGAGATAAAAGCTGTTGGAAACAGCCATGGGTAAAAACTAAAACTCTAGACCGCATTACAGTTCTACGAAATCATCGTGAAATCGGAATCGGTTGACACTTCCAAATGTCAGAAAACCGGAAAAACGTTGTTTGATGTAAAGTACCACAAATTTTTGAACATCGTTCGATGAATAAAAATACGGAATTGGACAATTATGTTTTTTTTAAACTTACATTCATCTTCCAATGAGCCATCTCGGTGTTGAAATTTAAAACCTTTTTAAACACTATCGTCAAAATGAATACACCTGCCCCAACGCACCATTTCGACAGCTGGAGGCAAAGGTTACGTAACCGCGACACCAGCATAGTTCACTGCCGTCCACGCTTGTTTCATGTGATTTTGATTGCGGTAAGCAAATTACAAAACATATAATAAAATAAATTTGCTTATTATGCGGTAAACATTTCTATGACAATCATGCCGTAATCATGGTATACTACAATCTCATTAAAACTGATACTAATGTGAAAATGAGATGACTTTGTTCGTACCTACTGAATTAACTGCTATTTATGCACGCTTGCGACGCTGATGGAGTAAACCACTGCAAAAGTGAGTCAATTCAACGTTTACATTTCATTATATTTTCAAAAGCATGAGGGTTAAAAAAATTTTTTAAATCACCATTAGCAGCTAAATAATTTGTTAAAGATGACTCTAAAATCGCGAAAAATCAATTTCATAAGGTAAAACAAAAATATATAAAATACTTCTTTTCCGTACCAGATATTTACTAAACCTTTAATTAAAAAAAAAAGATCATTCAGTTTGGATGGGTATTTTAACCTCCGATCCAAAATTCAGTTTTGTATGAAACACGCACCGCAGCCGTTCCCCTTAAGTACTAAGGTGTGATAATTGACCACAAGCTTCGCTGGGAAGCGCCTATTTAATTTTTGACGGAGAGTATTAAAAAAAAAACTACATATTATTTGAATATACTTTAGTATGTACTCGATTTGGAGCAACTGCACAACGGCCTCCGTGGTCGAGGGGTAAGGCTCTCGCATACGAATCCGAAGGTCGCGGGTTCAAATCCCGGCGTGCGCAAGTAATTTTTATTTAATTAATCTGTGTTGTTTCACAATTAATTCATTTAAAAATAATAGATATATAATATATTTGCGCACGTTCCAGAGTGGAAGATACTTTCAGTATCGCCCTGGTGAAAGACCACCATTCAGAATTGAAACGTTGCTTGAAATGGCTTTTAGCCGTGTTTGGTGACCAGATCTGAATAGCCAGGTATTTCCCCACCTCTTTCTTCCCCTTCTCCTTCCCCTCACCAATACCTTCAGCCTCACAACATTCCCCAATTGGGAATGCCATAGTCTCACTGTCTCCAGACGGTTGGGAGCAGTTGGGACTCTTGTGCGGCATTCATATAAAAAAATATATAAAAAAAACTGCGTAGTGTCTACTTTGCCTTATGTCAAAGTCATATGGGATACGGTATAGCAGACTGGGGGAAAATGCCATTTCTTTGCTAGGTCATCTGATGAAAAATAATCTTGCGAATCATATTCAGAAAGCCCTTCGGGTATATTAAGAATTCTATATGTCGGGTAATTATACCTCAAGGATACGTTAAAAATAATCCATGAATCAAAATCACCAATAGTAAAAATACAAGAGCAAAAACACAAGGGAGACTCTTGGTACAGAAATACACAACAACCTTTGCTCAGAGACACCATATGTATACAGCGTCTCGCGCATACAACGAAATATCATTTCAGATCATAGCAATAACTAATATGTATTCTTAAATGAATTACAAAATATACTTTGTATTCACCACTTTATTAATATACACGTGTTTATCAGGAATATATAGAATACTATTCTATTTATTCTATATATTCCTGATGAAGAAAGCATCGCTTTCGAAACATGTAGATATCCGTGTATGTTGATAAAGTGGTGAATATAAAGTAAATTTTTTAATTCAATTATTAATAATGACGTCACAAAGTGTCATTTTGTCAAATTAATGAATCGCGCGTCCTTTACTCTCGAGATGATTTAACTAACGCTGATGGAGCAAAATAATTTTATTAATTATTTTACAAATGTAATATAGTGGAGTGTTCTGGCGAAACAGTGAAACGGGTTCGATTTCCGGCCAATGCAGTCTTTTCCATTGTGTTTATCTTTTTTTTTTTTAAATAAATTTTATTCAATTTTTGAACTCACCCTTTTTGAAAAACTGAAATAAAAAAAAAAAAACGGGAAGGTAATCAGTACTTACTGCACAGGGCGCGGGTTAACGTGGAACCGGCCCTGCTTGAGGGAGACCCCTCGACCTCTCCAGCCGGACTCTCTCCATCCATCGCCTTGCATCGCAATGGGAGGGATGGATTCATACGACCGTCACTCCTGGACACACTGAACCCCAGATTCCTACTGTACCAGACGTGTTGAAACTTATTGGTCAATCGTCCATTCCACTCTCCGCCACTGGCCGCATTCCTCAGGAGTGGACCACCCAGGAAGTTCGACACGTGTCTAACGCCAACTAGGTAAAATACCGTATTGCAAACTCCCTTTTTGTATTTGTATTATTATCTTTTATTGTTTGCAAATGAACTGTTTCTTGTTAAACTTGTAAATCTCCTCAAAACGGCATAATAAACTATTTGAATAATGCCGTAATGAGGAGATGCCTTAAATAATAATTGTTGTGATTTTTGATTATATTTTAACATTTTTATATGTCAACTTACAACTTGCCCAGAACAGTGTAATGAAATACTGCGCTGGGAGAATCAACTTTGTCATGTTTATTGCTCCCTACGACCAAATAACGAAGCCACATTGAAAGTGCTATGTTATCTGGACGTGGGAAAACATTGACAGCAATAAACACAGTTATAATCAACCTGAAACAAACAAAAAGAAAACTAAATTTGTAAAATCACCTAAATTGCCTTTAAACGGACCCTTTATGTAACACCGAGTTGAAACAAATGGGTCGCCCGCAGTTTGACGCAACATATGTGCGCCACTGGAGCGCGCCTATTTGCAAGCTCGGGCTGCAACACAGTAGGGGGTGACATTTTACCGTGTCCGCCAAATAACATAAATAGGTCTACTTAATACAAATAAAGTCAGTCGTAAATTATCAGCAGATGAGAAAGGGTCTTTCACTTTCGTCTTCCCTACTACCACTTCTCCAACAAACTACTTGCTGCCTGAAGAATTCTGAGAACCACATCGAACGGGACCGAGCCACCCTTTTGCCTGAGAATTCCTGGAACTCCCTCAAATTGAGAGTGTTTTGAATCTGGCACCTTATCGATAACGAGTGGCCTTTCGATACAGCAAAGAAAGATGTCGAAAACCTCGGCCCGCAGTCGATCATAAGTGATCTCTCGAGACGGATCTCAGCCACTCGCCTACGAGGATGTCACCACCGGCTCTACGCTCGCGGAATGCCACCCAAGGCGAAGGGACGCCTCAACCGCCCACCTAATGCCCCCATACACAAAGCACTGGGTGCGTGACGACCAGCAGCATCCAACGCGACATCCCTCGAAGGGAACGAGAGTGGCTTCGGATCCGGTACCTACAAAATTTACAGTCTTGTGACGACAGGTGGTCGCACGAGAGGTTTTTGCGAAAGTGTCGAAAGCCTCGGCCCGCCGTCGGTTACACCTACCTACCCCTCATACTCTTTTTCCTTCCCAGAACTCCTTTCTCTAAAAAGACCCTCCACACAGTATCCCCATGTATGGACCATGAGGGAAACTACTTTCCTAGTGACTCCTGCGTGGACTAATAAGCTGCTCCACTCCAACTGCGATTTCACCAAACAAATAAATAAACAAAAAATTAACATAAAAAAAGACAGGCGTGATTGTCATAAAAAAAGTTTATTTTTCATAAGTAGGTAAATAATAAAAAAACATGTTTTTATTAAATTAAGTACATTGGATACCAGGATTATGGCACAATTGTTAGAGAAATATTTATTTAGTTTCAAAAAATATTGTATAATATATGTAATAAGTAACAGAAAAATAATATTTATATTTACATACAGACTCTAACTCAATCTTTAATGCAACGAGAGTGTTTGACGTTGGGCAGAAATACGCTAAAACAATCCTCACTCGTCTTTATACAAACAAACATAAACACTACAAAAAAAGACAAAACACTCGCATTACTAGAAAAACTAACAAAGATTTATTACAAACTCCTGTAACTCATACTACTTTTGGGCAACGGAATTTTAGGTACTCTGCGACAAGAATTTTCAACATTCATCCAGATAACATCAAAAAATCTGATTCATAACATAATGTAAAAAAAATTGATTAAAAGTAACGATGGGGCCTTTACCGGCGCACTCACACAAATTCAAAGTTATTGATTTAACCATTTACTGAACACATTGTATTTATTAGAAGTGCATTGTATTATAGGTATTATAAGATAATATGCAGAATGACTGCCCCGACACTGGCTAGCCCCTAGTGGGGCGGGTCGTGTGGAACCTCAACTTCTATGCAATTCTATTCTTTACATATTATCTACTGTTATAGATTATTTATTTATTAAAATTGTACAAATATTTATAGCATTATTAATCTAATTAATCAATAATTGTACCGTTTATGCAGTGCATATGCAATGCCAAAAACCCTGTTAATACGTTATACGACGTAGAAAACAGATGGATTTCCGGATCCACCATATTTAGGAAGCATGTGGCTCTCCAAACAGGTGAGTTCACAAATAAGTTAGTTCGGCTCGCTCAACTGTATAAGAGGCTGTGACGACGTCCCCGAGAGTGAAATTCTGATACAAAAAAATTCATTTGAGCCAGGATCTCATTGTTAAATATTTTACCGTTAAGCAAAAGAAAAAAATATTTAAGTAGAGGTCTCTAAGGAGTGGTAATTGGTCATGCCCAGAATATAGACAGATGGGTGTAGCCGAGGGTGCCGTCCGTAGAGACGCAAAAGTAAAAATCTTAAAAATTTCTTGTGCACTCTTTCAATGCGCAAAATGTAAGTTGGTTCGCGTGGGGCCCAAATGTTCGAATTCGACTCCAATACACTAACACTAGCGTGTTGTATAATAACCTTAGTGTTTGTCTATTCTTTATATATTATCTACTGTTATTTATTATTTTCTATTTTCCTTAGTATGTATGTTGTCCATAAACCACTCTACACTTTACTATACATGTATTTTAGCTGTAGTTGCAAACTTAATTACAATAAAGATATTATGTTCACGAACTATGGATACTGTTGAAAATGTACGCTGGATTTAAAGTTTATATATAAAAATGTGTAATTTCAATATTTTAATTCATTTTAAAAACATTATGCAAGGTGGTTTCAGTTTTCTAACAATTGCTTTTTAAATTTATTTATTGTTTAATATTAATTACATACAATGGGAACTTGTACCCGCTAAGCCACTGCAAGCAGCTTGTCAGCAGGAGTTTAGTTCTACAATATTATATAATACAACAATAAATAACAATCATCATACAAATGTAGCGCAACAATAAAACAATATGGGTGCATGCATGTTGTGCTCAATGTACACAAGTTGGAAAAATATTAAAAAATATATGAAAACAGCAACAGTTTTGTTATAGAGATACTAGACTCCAATTACATAATATCGATTCAAATAATATTATAAAAATATCAGCAAGTATTAAACAAATTGAGAAATAAAAAAACAGTAGAACAGTTTTGTTACAGTGGGGATAGACTTAATATAATAGTAGCACTTAGTAATAAAAACTGAATGAACAAATATTTACTTACATACAAGTGCTAGTACTAACAATGGTTGCATACAATGATAGTTAGTTACAATGGTTATTATTACAGGGATTTACAAATTAGATTTAACAAGAAAACAGTCTAAAGTTATCAGAACCAATATTACATGTTGTAAACATTGAATTTGTCATGTTAAAAATGTCGATATCACTCGAATATTCATTTGCTAAACTTCGCGAGGAATTGGCGAGTTTACTTCACAATTTGTTTGTGAAAGGTGACACTGAAAAGGTCCTTATGTCCGGCGGGTCATGTAGATATGTACCCACATAACGCCACTACGGGCTGGTGGACGGCTGTTCCCGACGTTCGCCATATTCACGAACATGCCGTTTTGGCGGAAAATCAAAAATGGCACATTTTAAACCGTTACAGAAAATTAACTCGTGAACTTAAAAAAAAAATTCCATCGTTATCGTAATATTTCGACATTAAAAAAAAATTGTGAAAAAACCAAATTGAAATTGGGTTCCACTAAATTAATTTAAAACAGTATTATACAAATCAAGAAATTGTAAAAATATTTTTTATAAATAAACACATATTATTTTAATTACCTTGTGAAAACAAATTGAACTGTAGTTCTATAAAATGAATTTAAAATCAATTATGTCCACTGCGAGGGGCGCACAAGTCCTCACTCAGAAGTGAAAAGGGACAGAATTATAAAGGAACTGTTTTTTTTTAATCTTTTCTTAATTAGACTAATAAGTTTGAAACGTGCTATATGCAAGCAAGGCATATGTGTGAGTAGTCGCGAGTATGTCGTGATGACATAAGATGCCATTTGCAAAAATGAGAGCATCTCAACAAGTAGAAAAATTACATATTTTTAAAAAAGTACCCACTAATTAATGGTTGTAAATAAATTACACTGATATTATTTATAACCATATTGGAAAAACTAAAGGAAATATATAAAATAAAAATTCGATAGAATCAAAGCTGTTTGCAAAAACATAATATTTAGTTTCACAGCAGACGTATCAGCTTTATCGGGATACGCGGTCACGCCATACTGTCGGGGAACTGTGGCTTCCCCTTGTGCAGTGACGGGGACTTAGCTAGCAGAGAGTCCCACGGCATTTGGACGACTCCGCCGACCAACCGATTAATCCCTCCAGACTTTTCCATTCAACACCACTTGAATATAAGCAATATTCCATTCAAATGTATTTAGATGTGTTTTAGCCATTTGCAGTCAACGTGATACAGGGAGGAGGAACGGTATCTGAAACATGATGATAATGCTACGCGCTCACAGATGGCATTCATTTCAATATTTTACAAATAAATCCTTTTAGCACGTGATGTTTTTAAATATTTATTGGCGCGTGTACACACGAAATATGAAATGGAATAAATTGCTATTACACGTTTAAAAGCTCAATTCCTTCAAGAAACGCGTAAAAAATCATCATTTCCATCATATCATCATTTTCCACTGAAAAGCTTTTTACGATATTCAATGTACCTACAGTAGATAAAATTTATAAAAAATATGCAATTATTCAAATCTTTAAAGAAAAAATGTTAAATAAATTACAATTTAATATATCCGCAAGGTATCAGCAAAACATTAAAATCCCGCCATTCAATACTAAGCATACGCAAAACACATACCTATATCTAGGAATAACTTTTTTTAACAATCTGCCATCTGATCTTAAAATTATAGAAAATATTCATGAATTTCAACATAGATTAAAAAATTACCTCAAACTACTGTAACAATTTTTTAAATTTATTTTTATTTTTATTATTATTATTATTATTAGATTTTTTTGTCTTTTATTATTATCTTCTCTTCTTTTCTTCTACTTTCTTTTCTTTTCTTTTTTTTAATACTATTACTAGTGATAAATTACAAAATTTACACGACAAATTCATATTTTCCTGCTATTGTACAACAATACTTTAAGTTATGATTTGATTAATTAAGCGATAATCACTCACCAAACACAAGAACCTTGTTTCTTTATGGTGAGGAATAGCTATAATATATTTTTGTTACACTATATGAATCATGTCTTATTTTTATATACTCTCTGTAAAAAAAATTATCATATTAAATAAAAAAATTTAAAAAAACACTTAACGCATACATTAGTTTCTTCAAGAAATTTACTGATTTTTAAACCTACAATAACAATGTATTCTATTTCATATTCCGCACGTACACCCCCTAACATATAATTCATCTCAGTATTTAAAAGCATTAGGGGGTGAAAGCGTTTTTTTAATATTTAAATTACCGCCATCTGTGAGCGTGTAGCAGTATAATCATATTTCGAATGACTTTAAGGCGGTTATATGAACACAAGTAGATGATGAATAAGAACTACTAATAAAAGGTTGGCTCAGTAGAGGTTGATGTGATCACCCCACTTGGGGACAGGCTCCGAAGATATTCTTCTATTTTCCGGTTCCTACCCTCCATGGCGTGGTCCAGGGCAGTCTTGCCATCTTTATCCGACTTATTGACATCTGCTTTAAGAGAGACGAGTTTTTTTATCATTTCTAGTCTCTTCTCATCATCTGCTGTGGAGTCTTCCCGTCTGTTTGTAACAGTACAGATCAGGGGAGTCCTGCCATTGGAATCTGAAACGTTTGGGTTTGCTTCATGTTCAAGTAGATATTCTCCTATTGCCCAGTACTCATTAAAAATGGCGTAGTGCAGGGGAGTCTTGCCTTCATGATCCGGCTCATCGATGTCTGCTCCTTTAGAGAGAAGTGCTTTTACTATTTCTAGTTTACATTCTATGTCGGTCACGTCGGAATTGTGTGTTATTCTTATAACATGTATCAGGGGACTCCGGAGATTTTCATCCAAAATGTTGACGTTTGCTCCATATTGAAGGAGACATTTAACAATGACCAGGTGCCCAAGCTCCGAGGCAGTGGATAGGGCGGTCTTTCCATTAAAACGACGGTCATCCAACCTTGCTCCTCGGTCCAGCAAGTAGTTCACCACATCAATATGGCCGCCCTCCGCCGCACAGTGCAGAGGGGTCCTCCCATCGTAGTCTTGAGACCACAGAACGTTGCCGTTTGCCCTCGTGTACACCTCCACCAGCTCCAAGTTGCCATTCCCAGACGCTATATTGACAGGTGTTTCATTATCTATTATAGCAATCGCGAATAACTCACGCTCCACATCGCTTTCCAACTTGTTGGAAAATAATTCTTTAATGAAAGATGTATTATTTAATGGTACAAACGTGTTTATTTGAGGGAATTTATCACGTAGAAAATAAATGCGGTCTAGAGCTGACGCAAAGTCTTTCTCATATTTTGTGTTGAGCGAGCACCTTTTATGCAGAGCATAAAACATGGACACGTTCGAAAAATTACCAAGTAACGTGTGTAATAGAAGCTTAAATTTCAATTCATAAGACAGATGGTCGATATTTTGCATAATTATTCTAATCGCATTAGAACGATTTGATAAAGCTCTTTTCAGTGCCGTATTCCCTTCACAGTCCCGAGCGAGTAGAAACAATTCAAAAGTCTCCCGGGTTTGTTCCGTCGCCAATCCACCGAGTAAAAAGTGAATTATATTTAGATTGTTTTCGTCGACAGCTACATGTAACGCTGTTTGGCGGAGCTTATTACGGAATGGTTCGGCATCCGCAGACCAATGCTTGACCATTTTATTATAAAAAAATTGTTTTGAATCTCCAGTCAAAGCTTCTTCAGCTAGATGCTCGTCAATAAACTTCCTCACCACCTTGAAGTCTCGGTTGATCAGCATGCCCAGAAACCATTTTACGATGGGTAGATACATGAACCGGAAGTCTTCTCGTCTCAGCCACAGAATGAGGAGTTCGGAACAGAAGTATTCGGCGAATGTGCGGTGAATAAAGTCACATTGGGTTACACGGTTCCATTGAGTCAGTCCAAATCTGTTCATTTCCTTAACATATTGTTTGTTCTCTGGCAAGTATTTCTGTTTGAACTCGGGATCAAGAATTTGGAATGCCAGGATATAATAACTAACTATCATTGTATCATTTAACATATGGCCAGGCTCGTCCATCATATCAGAAGCCATTGAAATCTTTTCTTTGAGGTAAATGTCACGTTTCACACCGATAAACTTTTTGAACAAATTGTACACATTATTGATTCCAATGATGTCTGGGGTGGATTTCGCATTTACGATGAACTCCTCGGCTTGCTGGAGGAAAGCCTCCGCTAACATCATAATATGCAGAGGTATTCCGATCAGCCCGATGATGTTTTTACCTAACTTCCTGTGAGCGGCTTCATACAGGTGTCGGGCGAACAGTCGGAGCCTCTTGTCCCTCCACTGCCGGCAGCTGCCCGGCTCCAGCACTGCGTGAGAATGCCAGAACTTCACGAGGAAGCTCAATTGGTTTTCCTGGCTTATATCTTCAAATATCGTTGCGACGGTAGAAAGCCGGTTTATCAAGACGTCTTTGTAGCTGTCCCGCGTAGTCACTATGATCTTGGCGGTGGTCTCATTTTTCAGAAATTGACAGAGTTTGAGAACCTTTTCCATAGCGTCATCGTCTCTAATCTCGTCCAACCCGTCCAGCAAGACATGAACCTGCCGGGAACCTTGACTCTGCAGGCAGAACTGCAATAACCTGCGTGTGGCCAGTTCGGCGCCCGCCAGAAAGTGTGTGGCCGATTCTATGCTCATCTGCGCCGGCAATTTCCTGATGTTCGCTCGGCAGTCTCTCAGATTCATCCTCAGAGGCCAGGAATCGGTCAAGTGATGGGGCAGGCTGGTGAGGGTGGTCGATTTGCCCATTCCCGGCTGGCCGGAGATGATAACAGCCTTGCGGCCACACAGGTCTTCCTCCTCTAGCAGCCGGCTGTCTGGCTTCAGGTATGGGAGCAAGCCATCGAGTGCTCCCTGTGAGTCCTGCCACATCAGCTGGTTGTCCTCGCCTTCCCTTATGACCTTTAATGTGTGTCGGTTATCACGATCGTTTCCTTCCGATTTCTCTCCCGATTCTTGTATTATAAACTTTAAATTATCACAAAATAACTGTTGAACCTCGGAAGAAGCATTCAAACTGCGCATCAGAGTTGCCTTGCTGTCCACACCGGCAAATACAAATAGATCGGTAGAATTTTTCGTCACTACGAGATTATTAAGATCGACGACTGATTGGTCGTGGAATTGCCTGGACAAATTAAACGAATTGTTGTATACTTGCTTCACGGAAAGACGACCGTCCGTCGCAGTCAGCCAGTAAGCGACGAGGACGGCTGGGTTCTCGAAGCAGGCTTGGCGGAAGTCTTCCTCGCTACTTCCGGCGATGTCGAGCACCCTTTCCGCCGCACCCGGCACTTGCCACAGCTGGGGCTGGAGCAGTTGGCGGACGCCGCTGCACACAAACAGAGAGCACGTCTCCTCACGGAGAAGTTCAGTCAAACTAGCCGGAGCCACCTCTCTATAGATCTTAGAATACATCACATCCGATTTGACTAATTTCAGTAAATTGTTAGGAATATTTAAAATAAAACTTTCGTCCATTAATACGTCTTTCAGAAAAGGTTTCAGAACGTCATCTATGAAGACTGAAGATTGGCAATTCTCTCCCAGTAATGCATTTAAACTCATTGCCTGTTCTCCAAGGAATATAAACTCTCTAGAGAATAGCTTCTGTCTGGACTGATCTTTCAGATCCTTGATTCTGAATTCCAAACATTCTTGCGCTGAAAGAGGCAAGCGACGTATGGCCAACGCCGACTCAAAAGATTTGACAAAAGTGTGCAAGTCAGGGTTTGTATGTGAAACAACCACGACTTTCTTTTCTCCATTCTCATTTAAATTTGAAAAAACTTTTTTTAAGACAGGGTAAACTTCATCGGTGAGGGAATCTAAATTAACAACCAACAAACGATTGTTGGTCAATGGCAAATCTTGAAACTTAAGATGTCTGTCTAGCGTCCGCAAGCCTGTCCAATCCAAAAATATGAAGTGATCTGGGTCTGCGTTATTTAACTGGAAAAGTATGTTGATGATCCTGGCCATCTCCAGACGGCAGTCGGCCGCCTGAATGTACAGTACGCGAGCTATGTTCTCGGTGAACTCACGCAGCCCAACGGTGTCCTCACAGGCCGGGAGGTCCGGCACGGTGTCCAGGTACTGCTGGCTGGCCACGTCCAACAAGAGACTCGGTGCTGAGAATGTTTTCTGCTCCTCCATGACACGCTGCAGATCACAAGAAAACCATCGCAGCGCATTCTTGGTACTAGTGACGAACTTCTTCAAGTCTTGCTTGCTGTCGAACGTGACAATTTTATCTTTTCTGCTGATGGTAAAGTTAGGAAACAAGTCTTGGAAACGAGTTCCGAAGAAGGTTTCAATATTGCTATCTCGGATTGCATTTTTTCTCAGCAGATAAATCCATTTAATTATTTCCACTTCTTTTTCCGAGAAGCAGTTTAAACCAACACTCGTTCCCGGGTCTTCTTCTCCTACCACATAATGCACAGGTTGACCTGCTCCTGTCTCCGGTCGGTGAGTCTCCTGGGCCTTTTCCAGTACATGCACAAGTTTGCGCTCATCCCGTCCTTGTGGCCAGTCCTTCACTAGGAACAGCTTCACGTTCCCCGCTCGAAAGGCCTCAGTAAAGTTATCGATGCTATGCGTGTGTATGTTAGTTGGCAATAATATAGAGCCAGAACTATAAATTAAGTTAGACGAAACCTGGTACATGCTGCCAATATGAAATCCGGTGGCATTGACAGAATTGGGTGCAATGAAGAAGTTGGTGATGTCCAACCTCAGGAACAAAAAGGGGTTAGAACCATACCTTCTGTAGGACCGCTGAATCTTGATGGCCATGTCTTGTACTCCTGGGCTGTCAAACGTGACAGTATGCGCGTGGAGGCCTTCGTCGATGTTCGAAACTGGAATAAACTTTTCCTCGTGTCTCTTGAGGTATTTGATGGTTGTTGCCGTAACCTGCGCGAGCCATCCCCCAAGAGAATGGCCGGTGATGGTCAGTGTGAAACGCACACCATTCTCCTTGTTCGCCTCGAGGATTGTGCGTTTAATCTCATCCCCGAAAGTGACAGCCGAGGCCATGAAATTTGTGGGCATGGTTAACCAAACTCCAAATACATCTGTTTTTAACGCGTTTATATTCGACAAGACAGTTCCACGGTGGGCCAGGACTACTTGCTGCAGCGAGGAGTTCATGTAAGCGCAGCCGAAGTATCCGTCCAGTTGTGCTGTGGTCAACAGCTCCCAACCTTCCGGCAAGCCGCTGCAGAGTTCTTCATAACGATCTAAATACGCCTTACCTGCAAAGGTCACCAAGTCACTTGTACTTGGAAAAGATTCCAATCCCATTTTGCTTGACTCAATAGGAGTGACTGCGTCCAGGAAGATATCCTTTAATTGATTATCTTCATGTCCGTACTCCAAATTGGTGGCGGTGATCATCTTGAATCCGGAACTGCACTCGGACCAGGCACGCAGGTGGATCGATGGATTCTCAGACGGGAGTATCGGAGAGCGGGATGAGTAGAGACACCTGCAACAATTTCAATTATGAAACATCAGTAAATGGATTGACCTCCCTGAAATGCCAAAACTGATCTGACATCATACGCCCACCTGGCCTCGAGTATTTTCATTCGAGGTAGGAACTTTTCATAGTAATTTAGAAGCTAGGGGGGTAAATAATCAAACATAAAGTAGATACAAATAACAATGGAGCAAGCGAATATTATTTTTCACTGGATACTGGGGGCACTGAATAACAAGGGGAGAAAACCGCAACTAAATAAGCTATGGAGGATCAAAGGAAACAAACGTCCTGAAATTCTATTTCTACGTACATGAATTTATGTTTTATATGTATGGGAATATTAGAAGGTTAATTCTTCTGGTGAAAGATATTGTGTTTTGCATGTTAGTGAAGAATGTAATTGTTTAATTAAAAAATCTACATGTAATAATGTATCTTTGCTTATCCCGATCAACGACACGCGTATGACACTATTGTAACAAATAATTCAATAAAACGTCATACTTTTGTGTTAATATTTTTGGGTAAAATAATGGAATAATTTCACCGCATAATCCTTTAATTACGTTTAACGATAAGAAACGTTAAACGTAATTTAAAGCTGTTAAAGAAATAACTCGCAGAATCGTGTGGTTAACCGCAGCAATATGGTTGTTATCTTTCATAAAAATAATACTTATTTCAAGGCGAATCCTTTTTACGTACAGATAAGTGATAATATGTGATTGATTTTTCTGGATAAATGGTTCAAACCACAACTCCTTCAAAACATGCGACCATTAGTGCTTAAAACCATTAAAAACTGTATTTAAGATGGAAGGAAACGAAAAACACAGAGTTAAACTAACCTTCACGCTGTTTCCCGGCAGGAGTAGGCAGACAACACACTCTGTCTCGGCACACACTCCTTGCTTCATTCACATTCATACATACTCGTCTGTTATTCTGGTCATGTCTTCTTCGGGCGTTCTTCTATCATTCACGTCCCAAACCATCTAAGCATCCCTTTTTTAATCTTAACTATTACCTAAGCTTATCTCCTCATTTTTAACACGGTCATACAAACTTTTACCACACATACGTCTCAGCGATCTCATTTCTACGGTATTCAGTCTACTTTCGTCCTTCCTCTTCCAGTTCCATACCCTTTTGCCACAAATTAGGGTTGGCATCAGCGCTGCATTGTGGACTGCTAGCTTCGCTTGCTGAAATAATTTTTTGTTATTTCCAATCGCGTTCAGTACTCCATTTGGAGTTTTCTGCATTAACCCTTCTTTCAATATCCCTATCAGCCTTTCCCTTTCCATCTCTCGTTCTCGTAAACGCACTTCCAAAAAATACACAACTCATCCACCTGCATCAGTCACCCCTACCTATCCACTGCTGCATGAAGGCCTCATCACGCCACAAGTCTTCTCGACCTTTTATATCTCGTCGATCTTTTCGATTGGTCCAATACTTCAAAAGATTTTTCAAATGCGTGTACCTATTTGAATACAGGTTGAACGCACATTTGCATTCCGTGAACGCGGTAAAGTATCAATTCAGGAGATAATCTAAAAGTAATGATGAAAGGCAAAAATCCTAAACTTAATAATAGTGGCATATACGAATTAAAATGTAACCACGCCGACTGCAACGCTATCTATAAAGGGCAGACGGGAGGGCAGAACAATCATGTACTGCTTGACAACAAGGAGCCTAAACCCTTACATATAGAAAGAAAGGGTCTTAGATTAAATTTACTTGAACAATTGGAAATTAATAAAACAATGAACGGTCCTAACATAGCATTAACTAATAAAGTAAGGAATGTATATATTCACCGCTTCTCAGTATGTTCTCATTATCAAAACAATACAACACATTTAAATATATCAATTAAGAAAACATTATCGTTTAAATACGAGGAAACACATTATAAATGTAAAAACCTCACAGAATAGAGA
The DNA here is from genome assembly GCA_022606495.2 of Halesus radiatus. NCBI lineage: Eukaryota > Metazoa > Arthropoda > Insecta > Trichoptera > Limnephilidae > Halesus > Halesus radiatus. The sequence continues at coordinate 40,410 of JAHDVE020009029.1, forward strand.
ATTTTAATTATTTTCTTAACTAAATCGGTTTTACTGACAATAAAACTATTTTTTAAAAACCCGTCCAAATTAAAAAGGGGGGGGAGTAAATAAAATTATATATGCTGCTAAATATTGAAAAAAATGTGCCGATTCGTTCTTGTGTCGATTTATCATGGAACCGTTGTTGATGGCTTAATTTTAAACTTATTTTGATTTTCTTAAAAACAGCATAACTTTTCGGCATCATTATATAATGCTACGACCACACAATCGCCCAACGTCCCAACCCGAACTCGGTTCGGAGTTGGGACGTTATTTTCACTACAAACATTTTTATTGGGGAAAAATTTTCGAGGTCGATAAAAAAAGCATGTATTCATTTATTCCTGAAGATGATAGCATTGCTATCGAAACATGTAGAAATATTTATATATTTTAAGTAAAGTGGTATATACAAAGTGTATTTTCAATTATATAAAGATAAAAAAAGCATTCAAATGCGTCATTCATATTTCCTCAAATTACTTGTTGTGTTTTAATAGAACGTGTTCCTCAATATAATTATGTATTTAAGAGGTCGGGTTGACAACAGATGGGATCCTTGTGAAGAACTGCAGGCCGTAATGCCGTCAAGCTTGAACATATTAAAGGTAACGAACTCCGCGTCCACGACACACCCGGCATTTCCTGGCCACTACACCGACTGGTTGACAGACAGACAGAAAGACTCACCTGAAGTAATTTTGTTTGCGTGAGGATTGGCACAGTCACCGACCAGCGAGTATTATATAAGTGACCGGGGAAGTACTAAACAATAGAAGTCAGTATAAAAAGCAAGGATTCGACTGAACGTTCAATGGTTTGGTAAACTGTCCACTTCTGTGAGACTATCGCTGGCGCGTTGGAGTCTATGTTATCAGCTCTGATAAGAGATTGAGTTATCTGTCCAACCACTCCCTGTTATTCATGGAAAGGGAGTGAATTTCGGTGAAGACTAACACCGAAACCACTCAACCGGGCTTACAACACATCACCTTAGAATTATATTTATTTTTTTCATCAAGCACGTCAATTTAATATAACGTAATTTAATATTTCGTAAATGAAATTCTCAGCACGGGAAATCCCAGTGAGGATATCATTATTTATCATTTTGTTATAAAAAAAAAAAGAATATAATAAAAGTGATTTATGCATAATAATAATAAATAAATGGATTATTTCTATAGCGCCGTTTTCGTGAGAAAATCACCTCAAGGGCGCTTGAGTTGATTTGTCAGGGAATCGATTGAGGATTTAGTATGTCTCTTCAAATAACGAATGGCGGGTTCAACGCCCTGCATTTAAAGCTAAACGACAGATAATATGCGTTCACAGATGGCGCTAGTTTATAGTTTAAAAAATACTCTTTGCCATGTAATGCTTCAAATATTGAAATGAATAGTTTGTAGGCGATTTGCAGCTTGAGTCCTTCAAGAAATTTATAAAGATACAATATATTATTGCATAAGTTTATAGAAGGACTTGAGCCTTAAACTTACAAAAACAATTTATTTCATTTCATATTCCGTACGTACGCTCGCCAACAAACATTTCATCTCAATATTTAATAATACATATCTAATATCCTTTATTAAATGATGGGATTTATTCACAGAATATGTAAACCATTCAAAGACCCTCGATCAATTCTAACCCTTTACAGCGCCTTAATTAGAAGTGAACTGGAACAGTGGTCCCCAACCCCCGGGCCGTGGATCAAATGGTACCGGGCCGCACAAGGGCCTGCTTAAAAATTTGTCAACAAACCAGGCGAATCTAGCATGATTGCGAAAGAAGATCAACTGCTGGAGATTGCAAATGACGGCAGCCTTAAAACTAGGTTCGAGACAACAACTCTGCCGGTGTTCTGGATTAAAGTCATGGCGGAATACCCTGAGAATGCCACCACAGCACTTAAATCCCTATGGCCACTTCCGACATCCCATCTGTGTGAAGAAGGGTTGTCTGCAGTGACACCAACCCAAACAAAAAAAACAAAAACAGAATAAACTCGACACGAGCAAGACATTTCGGGTTGTCATTATCTCCTAGAACCATCTCGTTTGAAAAGAAACAAGCCCAGGGTTCTCATTGATTTAGCATTCTAGTAAGTTAAAATATGAAATCTCTTTATATTCTATTTTCGGTGTAACTGTATTTTATTTTCAAGGCATGTTTAAACACGATCAATTAAAATTATTAAATCAAAAAAATCTAAAATATTAACATTCAATGTCCCCTCCTCCAATGTCTGCGGTGACAATAAGGTCGGGGACCACTGAACTGGAATACAGAAGTTCCATTTTGAAAAAAACATTATTAAATCTGTTCAAAAAATCTGCTAAAAATGTTTTTCTTTTTAACGTGGTTCACACGACCATCTTGGATCATACGACGTACGTCTTGGCTTCAACATTAATTCCCTTAAAATTAGAAGGAAATTAATTGATTTGATATGTTCATACAAAATACTTGACGGTCTTCTCGATACTACAATATGTTGTAACGTAAATACTGACCCCGCTTATAAAGGCATCACTTATATTGTCTATGGAAGAGATTCGAGAAAGTGTCTATGGGAGACATCCGACGGAAGGAAGGAGAGCGAAGACAAGATGGCCTCAGACGTGACTTGACACGGCGGACAGAGCCGGTAGTTTTTGGAAAGGAGTGTTATGTTTTTTTAATTGTGCTGTATTATACAACTGCGCCAACGAGCGTTTGTTTTCAACAGCCATACACCCGATGTGGGTAGGAAGTCTAATTAATTATGGATGGTGACTTGGAGGGACAATAATCCATCTGCGCGTGCAGGAGCGCTGGATTAGAAATATAACCATGCCAATGATGACCGTGAAATAACGACGGAGCGAAAGGTACCATCTTATCATATTTACTGGATTCCACGGATGAGGTTTGCTGTGGCGGATGGCGCGGCCGTGAGACATCCCAGATCTCGCGGATGGCGTACTGAGGAATCTGCAATCATCGGGACAAGCGTGGACCTCCCTGGCGTAGAAGTCGAGATGCCGTCCACGAGAGCCATCCTGATAAATTATATATATTTCGTTGTAGAACTAATCCTCCTCTCTATTTTGTAAGGTAACGACAACGTTACACTTTATGTATCAATTAAACCTCATGATTTATAAACGACAGAGTTTCATTTCTGTATCTTAAATACATTCCGCTTCCCGAGCTGCATACATCGATTCCACCCACGAATACTGAGATTAGAGTCGAGCATCTAAACATAGTAGGTTATGTTTGATTACGTAGCATTTTTTAACGCCCCCCGGGATGATGTTACAATGTCTTAGCAGTATTGAAATAAATGTACCTAATTCCTATTATTCTAATGAGAAATCCTAGTCACTCTAAATTGAATCTCATTAAGGCCATGCTATCAGTGAAATCACTACCTCGATTAATCTATACTACGAATCGGTTTACATTATGAAAATATGCAAAGGATAAATTAGGCCCTTTCATGGAAATTCCCCCGATAAGAATTAAAAGTAAATTTACGTGCCTACGTGAACTTTCCATAATTATAACTGAAGTAGGTACCCGTGTGTTAAGGAAAATATTTTTTAAATCCAGACCATTGAGTATAATTTATAACAGACATCAACAAAAATCCACATTTAATTTAATTCTAAAATCTGTATTTTATTTGTTTTCCATAAGTCAAATGATTTTTAACGCGCCGCTTCAGAAAAGAAAAACACCTCAACGGTGGTTGGGTTAGCATAATTAAGGTTTAGTCTGGTTTGATTTGGTATGGTTAAAATAAGAATAAAAATTAAATCGTAGGTCACATTGTGATTTAAATTAAGGAATAACAAAGAAAAATTAATTCAAGTAGCGATAGGGAACTCCGGTGAAAAATATAATGGCTTTAAAAATATCTATTCATATAGATCATTAATTACACACAGAATTTATAAATCGTTATTTAGAAGTGGATAAAAAATCATCTCATCAAAACACCGTGTTATGTTGTTGCCGTTGCATTTGGAACATCTGATGTCACGTGCACATTCTGATTTTTGATTAGTATGGACATTTTTATTTTTCACTCTTGTTTTGTGTTTTTAATATGTATTTTATTTAGTTTAGGCGAAATTTAAACTTAATTTGGGTGACTTGAAACTCTATAATTGTTGTTCAACAAAAAAAAACTATTATTAGTGAAAGAAATTAAATTAAGTATTCATGACCAAACCAATTATCAATACTGATATCATGATAATGTTAATGCTCAACACTATTATTATTCTTCAAGTTAAAGTGTCTAAAAGGGTACATAATGTTATTACTTATGTTTAGTTATGGTTTACCGTGAATAGAATATAAAATTATGTACGGTAAAGCAGATTCTTGTTTTGAAATTTGACATTCTATCCGTAAAACTGATCAAAACCGACCGGCCATAGATTTGGAGCATTTTGATGGGTTTTGAAAAAATTTAATTATGAAAACTGACTTTGGCAAAGAAACGAAATATACTGGAATTTATGTTTGAACGTCATTATTGAGACAAAAAATAATTGGACTGGATTTCATTATTTGCAAGCACAAAAATACGATTTGTTTTCGGAATAACACCATCGCCTCCGTTGGGAGCAACGGGCAAAATGCTAGCAGATTACTCATTTAAAAACACCTTAACAATTATTCATGTCAAAATATGCTTTCTGAATTTATTTTTTTTTGTTAAACCTAACCATTGTAAGTAATTATTGTTGAACGCAACTATTGTGTTAGTACTAACAATTGCGTGTAAGTAAATACTTGTTAGAAAAGTGTAACCACTACATGAGACATCCCTTTCGAAAGAAAACAAAATGGCAAAACTCATTACTATATAGAGCCATGAAGATCTTCCAACAAATACCCAACTATATAAAAGAGGAGGAAAATGTTTTGAAATTTGAGAAGGAAGTGACTAAATACTCACTAAAGTAAAGTAACACATAAAGTGCAAATTTTAAAGATTGATTCGTGCGATTATATAATTGTAAAAATGTTTGTGTGTAAATATTATATTCATATTAGAACACATGTAACCAATGTACATGTGTTCTATTTTAAGTTAAATAAATAAATTAATTAAAAATTATCACCAGAAACCAGAAACTTTTCTGTGCTTTTGTAGATCTACAAAAAGCATACGACCGAGTTGACAGAAAAAAGTTATGGAAGGTGTTGTCTAAGTATGGAGTGAATACAAATCTTATACTGTCAATCACATCTCTGTACGAGGGACGCGTTGCGTGTGTTAGGGCGAACGGTGATTTTACGGGGTGGTTTGACATCACAAAAGGTGTTAAGCAAGGCTGCGTAATGTCACCGTGGTTATTCAATCTATACATGGATAATTGTATGCAAGAATTGAAAGAGGTGGGCTTGGGCGCAAAATGAGTAGTCTGCAAGTATGTTGCCTGTTGTATGCTGATGATGCGGTGCTGATTTCTAATAGTATAGAAGATCTACAGTCCCTCGTATCTAGGATGAACGAAGTATGTATGAAGAATGAGCTAATGATGAATGTAAGTAAGTCTAAAATCATGGTGTTTGAAAGAGAGAGAGTACGAAGACAGTGTGCAATATAGTTGTGAATGATGAATACTTGGAGCAGGTAGACGAGTTTGTGTATTTGGAAAGTATGTTTACGAGAGATGGAAAGACTGATAGGGATATTGAAAGAAGGGTGAATGCAGGAAACTCCATTAACGGAGGACTGAACGCGGTTGGCGCAAACAAAAAGTTGTCCAAAGAAGCCAAGCTAGCAGTCCACAATGGAGTGCTGATACCAACTCTGATGTATGGCAGTGATGCATGGAACTGGCAGAGGAAGGATGAAAGTAGACTGAATGCTGTAGAAATGAGATCTCTGAGACGAATGTGTGGTAAAACCATGTATGATCGAGTGAAAAATGTTGAGATTCGTAAAGAATGCAAGGCTGATGTAAGCGTAGTGAGCAAGATTAAGAAAGGGACGCTTAGATGGTTTGGGCATATAGAGCGAATGAATGAAGAAAGGAGTGTAAGGAGAATATATGACGCGAATGTGAATGGAAGAAGCCGGGGACGTCCAAGGAAGATGTGGCACGATCAAGTGAATCAAATACTTGAGTCGGGCCATGTCAGAAGTCGGAATAACAGAAGAGAATGTATGAGACGTTGTATGAAAGTGAATGAAGCAAGCATGCCAAGATCGAGTTGTCTGGCAGTCCGTCCTCTCTGACTACCCCTGCGGTGAAACGGCGTGATGGTTAGTTAGTTAGTTAGTTAGTTATATATATAAATATATATTATTATATATACATATACATATATTTTTTTAAAGAAAGACAAACATTCCCGGGTTACCTATAACCGGACAATTTTTTAAAATTCCCTATTATCATAATAATAAAGTTATTAAGTTGCTTGTGTAATGATTGAGGACTTAGTCATCGAAGGAATTGAACTCACGACGTCTGGGTGCGACCCAAACGCAAGAAAAAATTCAGCCACTAACCGGTCTGAAATGATAAATGATATATAGTAAAATTGTTACTCGATTTGCACGTAAAGATAATCATTTCGGTTTTTCATTCATAATAATGATCATAATCACTTTCGATTTTTAATTATTGTTAAAACATATAGCGCAAAACTAATAAACATATTATATCCAGTGACACAATCCAAACTCTGACCATTAATGTTAAAATATTATTTCAATAAATAATTTAAAACAAAATAATATTTTACTAGGACACGCTTTATGTTTCGTACTTATTTGGTACGCACAGCGCGCTTTCGCCTCGGCCGGCCAGTATGGTTTTATCGGAGCAGCGGGACGCACGTCGCTCTGAACAATGCTTTAAGATTCCGAGATGTATTTCGCAGTATAATCAACCATAATTAATAACTGTTGATAGATTGTATTATTATTTTTGGCTTGAAAAACAATATTGTTTTGAATTTGTATGGGGTAACTGGGAGTCCCGCACCCGGCAGCGTTATAATTTGGCACCGTGAAGGAAGTCTTAATACTACTATTATAAATGCAATTGTGATTGAACAATATTATTGTATCATGTCGTATCAATTTAATTATGGTTTACGCGCTACGCAAATACAGCGTTCGATATTATGATATATTTCAGACAAATGACAAAATAAACAATATGGCCGCACTCTAAAACCAAACATAGGGAGATAGTGTGAACGCAGTAATCCAAAGAGCAAGTGCTCCAAGAGCGATTTATAGTTCAGACGAATGGAAGGTGCTCTTATGATGGGTCAAAACTGATGAAAATCCTTACCAAGTTCCACAGACGTCACAACATAACTTTTACGACTTTAAAAGAATAAAAATTAAACTAAAAATACTTTGAATAAATTAAATAAAATAACATTGTACTGCGTCAGACAAGTTCACAACGCAGGAGAACATTCTTATCAGCTGGAATGCAAAGAATACAAATAGAATTATACTATACCTTAGAATAGAGTTTCAGGCTACCATTGTTCCTAATGCCACAAGGAGTTTTCATTCTGCATGAGGTGTATGATGTCCCTTTGCCGATTTAAAAAGTTAAATACGACCAACAAAAATCATCGAAATTGCGGAAATATTCTTGAGTAATATCACATGTTTTACAAACCACGACGTAAGGAAGTATTTGTTAATGATAGGGTTTCCAATAATGATTTTTTGCATTTCATCGCCTGGTTTTTATTTATTACCTACCCAATTCTCATGAATTAAACAGAGATGGCTTATATGATTTCCAAAAAATTTGAATGATTGCAAATTTTCTTTGTAATAAAAATAAATAAATTAACAGTCTCGGGTCCTTACATCCGACAAATATTTTTTTTGTATTCCAAAGAATAAAGTGGGATGTTCTATCCGACACGCGTGTTTCATGCTATCTCCGTAGAACATTGACGTATTAAAACATCCGACAGTTCAATGTCCGTAAAAAAACATCGGATGCGACATTTCTCAAAAACTACACGGATAATGTGATAATCTACGATAGCACATTTTTCCAATTAAATATATACACGGTTTAATGCAAATTAACTTTAATTTTTGACCTCAAAAACAACAAATATGCACAAAGTAAACTTTAAACGGCTCTACTGTAAAACCATCATTTTGCACATCCGACATTGTTCTTCGGGACCGTCCATATTAAAGATAATGAACTTCCACGTCCATGACACGCCCGGCATTTCCTGGCCACTACACCGCCTGGTTGACAGACAGACAGAAAGACTCACCTGAAGTAATTTTGTTTGCGTGAGGATTGTCACAATCACTGACCAGCGAGTATTATATAAGTGACCGGGGAAGTACTAAACAATAGAAGTTAGTAAAAGTAGTTGAACGTTCAATGGTTTGGTAAACTGTCCACTTCTGTGAGACTATCGCTGGCGCGTTGGATCTATCTTATCAGCTCTGATAAGAGATTGAGTTATCTGTTCAAACACTCCCTGTTGTTGATAGCAAAGGGAGTGAATATCGATGTAAAAATCAACTTAAATCTTTTAAGATAAGAATTAAATTAATACCTGTTCCCAGGCCTTAATTAGGTTAGGGGCCTTAAACACCTGTAGTCTATGCAGGCGTAGCCAGGGTATTTGGTGGCCGGGGACGAACTATACGAATGGATCATTTTTATTCATGTGTCCTTCATTATTTGTTACCATATTATTGTGTGTCCTGAACAATACATTTTAACTATATTAATATTATGAATAGAATATAAAAGTGTGCATTGTAAAGCTCATCCCTGTTTTAACATTTGACATTCTAACCTCAAAACTGATTTTTACCGGTAATAAATAATTAATTTGAAGGTCCAAATTAGAATTGGGCGGAACATGCCATCCCTGGTTGGATTGTGTAGGATGTATTACTACCTTCATCCTGATGCGCTCGGCCATCTGCCGGAACTTGCCGGGCTCGTGGAAGCGCAGGAGACGGCGCGTGCGGCGGGCTTGGCGGCCACGGTTTAAAACCACGCCGCCTCCTCCTGCTTCTCCTGCGGACCCCGCGCACCGAGCTGCGCCTTCAGCTCCTAAAACAACACAACACAAGTCACTTCAGTTATGATCAATCAGCCAGTGTTCCGGATGGAAACCGGACAGTTCGGCACAGTGATAAATCAGCACACTTTTGAAAAATTGACGCAATTGATGGTGATAGCATCGGTGACGGCATCGATCTGAGTGTCCGAGAAAAGAAATGGACATTTTTTTCAGGAGACCCTGAGGGAAATAATTTCCCTCAAGGCCTATATCATTCTTTGTGGATACTATGTGGAGTGTCTTTTAGAGGATAGAAAGGAGTGAACCCGGGTCTTGAAGAGACCCAAGTTGTAGGAGGGAAGAAACACAGAAGCCAGCAGATCATTCCACAGCTGAGCCGTTGAACTCAAGAACGAGTCGTAGAAGTGACCCGTTCTCATGTGACATATGTCAACCGTGCGCAAATGTTGGGCTACAGAAGTGCCTTGAAAGAGTGCACTCGTCCTTCCAGGAACATTTCTGTAGCGCTGCAGCATCTTAGTAGACGGAGTAGTTGGCGATATGCATTATTGTGACTTTAATCTTTTGCCATCGGGATGCAGTGTAATGCACCCACAGTTCTGACGTATACAGAGATGTGCAGAATGTGTTGAAGAGTATTCTTTTGACGTTTCCGCTGAAAAGGTAAAAACGCCTTGACAGCTTACCTGCTCTAACGGATATCGCTCTTCTTTGTCTCTCCAAATCCTCAATGTCCTTCAGGTCGTCTGTGATAATACGTCCCAAGTATTTGACGCCACGAACGACATCCATTTTCCTTCCATCTAGCCGCACTGAGGGTGTTTGCATGATATCTTTTCACATTTGAAAACCGTAATGGTTGATTTGGACGTATTATATGCAGGTTGTGGTTTTTTTGCAAAATCTTCACGTGCGCGGAGTAGTTTCTTTAGCGTACCAAGTGATGGAGCTAAAAGAACCATGTCATCTACGTAATTAATATTATTTACACATACATTTGTACAGGGTCAGCAGTTGTGTACTATCTGCAGTATCTGCGGGCTCTGTACAATACGCCCAGCTTCTGAGAGACTAACTTTACTCGGGCTTCGATGGAGCCCCCATACCTGATCTGGTGAAGCCCGGGGCGGATGTTCTCCTGCACACATCCAGGGAGAAGCATGTTTTCGAGGATTCGCATTGGGAAGTCGAGTGGTGCTGCCGGGAGCCGCTCTGATAAGTTCCGCTTCGGGGATTCATTGCCGTGTATTAAAAATCATATCCGTTCTCTCTCTTCACATCATTAATAATAATTGGATGATTTGTACAGCGCCGTTTTTGTGAAAAATCACCTCAAGGGCGCTGTACAAATATTATTAGTTGGGGTTTATCTTATTATGTACAAACAGATACAGAAGTATACTTACCTGTCATGAATCTGACGAAGTACTGTACAATTTGCTAAAAGTTAGTTTATCTTACAATTATTGATGGTAACAAATATGACGGTCTCCTTTGTTGTATAGCTCCTCGATATCTGCTGTATTTACGCTATTTTGCTCTCTCTTACATTGCCTATTGAACAAATATGATGGTTTCCTGATTATATATTTACTTGATAGTTCCGGGAATCAAAAAAAAAAAAAAATAGCTGTTATAATTATATGAAGTCTATCCTCACCGTGACCAACCCGTACTGCTGTTTTATTTCTCAATTTATTTAATACTCGCCGATACTCATGATTACCGATGTTTTTGTAATATTAATGTTTTTATAATGTTGATATTTTTATTACATTGATATTTTTTACAATATTGTGTAGCGTAAAAATGATACGACGGCTAATGTTCTCTCATCTCAAGATTCGTGGGTGAGAATGATGGTGAAGCACAGGGAAGTGGGATGTATTGATTGATACAGTAAATAAAACCCTTGTAAAAGGAAAGAACATAAATTTAATGATTCTATAACCACGTCTATCATGGTTTAGCAAAGAAAAAGAGTAAAGAGAAGGATTGATCCCAACACGAAAAGGTTCAAACAATAATTGATGGCTCTCATGGTCCGACTCCTCTCCTCAGCATCATGGAAGGCCTCTCCAGGTCCAGATGCTCACCGATCGTAGTAATCTCCAAAAAGAAGTCTAGGACGACTCTTCTGAAGCGCCATCCGCCATAGCCTCTTCCGTGGGGTCCAGACAATGGAATATGCAGATGCTACCTTATGTCCTTTTTGGTCCGCTCATCACTTCTTCCGAGATTTTCACCAAAGCAGCAGGCACGCGCGGTTTGGCTTCATCGCCTCACAATCCGGCCATCGATCAATCAATAAAACAAAAACACACCCACTTCGGGCAAATTTTGTAGACGCCCTCCGACGTCAAACAAAATAGAAAATCAAAAACATAATCTCTCCCAACAAACACACGTCGATCACGACCGCTCCAGTCAGGTTATCTCGCCCGCCATGTTGAGTTGCTCCCTTCCGTCTGCCGTCTCCCATAGACATCCTCTCACCAATCTCTTCCGTAGACAATTATCCCAATCATAGACTCGGGGTCAGTATTTACGTTACAATTCCCCGCTTCCCCGTAAAAATTTTATGCCGCGAAGTGAAGTAAAATTTGACCTAACCTTCCTCTCTACTCTTTTCAATTACAGAAAAACTGAAAACAAAGAAAACAAGTAACAACCAATATAAAACAAAAGTCAAAATTGACAAACAAAATGGTATATCTTAGTATGACAATACACAAAAAAATCAAGTTGTGATACATTGGTGGTTAAGCATAACCGAAAAGCAAGGAAACACTTCATACTTATAATCCTCAAGCAACTTATAAAATAAATAAAATAAACAAGTTACATGAACCAAACACTTCCTCACTTTATGAGAGTCAATTTCTCTAGGTTAACACTTGTGAGGTTTGGAGAACTCAAGCTCCCACTTCAAAATTTTCAAAAAATTATTTTTATTATTAATAATACCCTACTTAACTAATCCTCTCTTCCTCTTAACAAAAAAATTACAATTACCATGCAGTTTCAACAGGGTTTTTTTTTTTTTTTTTTTTTTTTATATATGTATCTAAAGAATTAGACACAGTATACCAATATCCATTGGATAGTTTGCGTATTCACCTCCAAAAATTTTCCTCGTCGTATAGTTATAGAACTATTTGGTTGTCATTTAGCCATTGCTAAATAGTATAAAGATGAGGGTTTACATGTTACAATACCTATCTATTCGTGTGGTTTCAAACAAGTACATTTGTCAATATCTATATATATAAACTTGCAAAGTACAATTTCTCTCGAAATTTTACATCTTCCTATCTTTTCAAGTTGGTGCTCGATTTTTTTTTAATCAAAAATCGACACTGGTTACTCGATTTTTTTTAATCAAAAATCGACACGGGTTCCACAAAAATACTTGATAAATTTACGCTGGTGTTAGCAGTGTAAAAATAGTACATATTTACTAAACCTATTGGACAAATCAACTTAAAAAATACTTATCAACATATTATAAACAGTGGTATTACTAGATCTAAACTATCTACTAATCATCTTCTCCTGTTCAAGGAGGCAGAAGATGTTTACTCCAAATTGGTAAATATTTGTTTGTTGTGTGCATGCATTAGCAGTACTACACTTGATACTTAATACTAATATTATTACAAAAAAAATCATACTTTCTAAATGTCTATACTATATTCTTTAAGGAAAGAGATACCAACTTACTTTAGACATAATTATAAACTTAGAATATACATTAAACATTATAGTTACTAATTAACAATTAAAACTATTTTATTATCTGTGTGAAAGAAAGTAGCTCAAAATCTCCCAGACAGAATATATTAACTATCCTTTTCGAGTGTGTCGTAGTAATCTCCAAAAATTCTAATTTAACTTTTACTCCGGTGCACTCCAAAAGCATAATTTTACCTACGGCTAAACAAATTAAATACAAAGAATACCTACTATAAATATATACATATTGTCAGGTAACACACCATCAGACCGGTAACCGATTTAACTTTCATTTAGAGTATTCGGAATTATTAGAGGTAATTAACCGATATACCGTAGCGACAACAATAATATCCGATATATATGTATATATCATGAAAATTCTTAAGTTTAATTTTCGAGGTACACTATTGGTATGTACCTATGTAAAAAAATAATCAAAATTATTATAAAAACAACAAAAAAAAAATCAATCCCCGTTTTTTTTTTTGTTGTTTATTTTGTTAGGGCGCCACTGATCTAAAAGATCAGAGAAACAAATAATATGTTTCTATTCTAGTCTAATGAGGATAAGTGTCAAAAAATATCATCAATAAATTAGAATTTGTGTTTATTCTGAGCACCTGTATTGAAGGTACCAAACTCCAGTACATGTGACCACAATAACACCTTTAAAGAAACAAGTGAAGCGACATGAAGGGTTGGTAGTCCCACATGCTACCACACTGGCTTCTTACAAGAAAATTAACCTAATACTTAATCTAAACGAACTATATCCTTAACATGAAAATTACCTACTACTTTGCCTTGCATATCCGCAAGGGTATAAACTAAGTTAGAGACTTTGGTTTTAACAACATTTTGTACAAACCTCGGAGCTAATTTATGCGAAAAGAAATTGGGTCCACTGGACTGGACAAAATTTTTCCGCCACACAATATCTCCCACCTCATAATTTACCGATTTGCGACGTAAATTATAATGCTTTGCATTCTTTCTATAAGCCTGTAACAGAGCCTCTGAAACTTTTTCATATATAGGAGCCAAGTCCTCTAATTTCTTAGCAAAGTTTTCTCTCGATTCTTCTAGACTTGAGTCCGATACGCCTGTCGAGACATAATTTTTGTGAAAATTACCATTAATGACCTGTTCACGACCGTGCATCAAGAAGAAAGGCGTATAACCTGTTGCAAAATTTACCGAATTATTTAGGGCTGACTGAATATGTGGCAGAAATCTGGACCAATTACGCTGGTCAGACTCGGACAAAATAGACAGTGCTGTACCTATTGTTTGGTTATAGCGTTCGACGACATTGTTTTGAGGTGTGTAAAATGCGTTGTAAAAAGGTGGAGGCACATTATAATCAGACAGTAACTGTTTAAATTCTTTAGATATAAATTGTTTACCGTTGTCGCATACAAATGTTTGTGGAACGCCATGAACAAGAAAAATGTGCTGTTCTACATTTTTTACAATACTTTTTGTGGTAGCATTTCTAAGCGGAAAAATCCAGGTATATTTAGAGAACACATCTACGATTGACAATATATACATAAACCCAGAGTAACTACGTGGCAGTGGACCGACTAAGTCTATTGAAAGCATTTGCATGGGTCTGGTTACAATCTTAGGATTTGAAGAGATGCCCGCTGGCGCAGATGTATTGATTTTATGTGCTTTGCATGTCTTACATCGATTAACAAAATTCTTAACATCCTGGTACATTCCTGGCCAATAAAAATGTAAATGCACCTTTTTGTAAGTTCGAAATACTCCCGGATGGCAAGAAAGATCCGCTTCGTGTTCTTGTTTTAATATTTCGGTTCGCTTTTCAAAAGGAACAACCAGCTTCCACGCCGTATCTTCACAAAGAGCGAAACGAGTTTTGCTATGCCTAAAGAGATCATTACCCCTAATTTGAAAATTGACAAAACGTTGGGGTGAATTTTTACAGTTTGTAAATAATGTGTTGTACCATTTATCGTTTGTTAAATGAATCGTGGTAGGTATATCCGTTGATGTCACTAATGCTACCTCCATGCGCGACAGTGCGTCCGGTACCGTATTTAGTTTACCTTTTCTATGAACAACGTCGAAAGAAAATTGAGAAAGACGAGTTGACCAACGAGCTAAACGACCTGTTGGGTTTGTTAGAGAAACTAACCACTGTAGGCTCGAGTGGTCCGTAATTACAGTAAAGTGTGTTCCTTCAACATACGGTCTGAAATGAGTGACAGAGTCTAGAACCGCAAGTAGCTCGCGCTCCGTAACACCATAATTACGTTCATGAACGTTTAAGCAACGCGAAAAATAACTTACCGGGTGTTCTTCACCATTAAAATTTTGTGTTAATACACCGCCTATCCCGACTGCGCTAGCATCACAATGTATTACAAATGGTAATTTGAAGTCAGGACAGTTAATAACCGGCGCTGTTGTCAGTGCCTCTTTTAATTGGTTAAACGAATTTTCCGCTGCCTTGGACCATACAAAATTGCTTACTCCTTTCCTTGATCCTGTAAGTTTAGTCAGAGGAGCTGCTATCGTGGAAAAATCTTTAATGAAACGACGATAATAACCGCATAATCCTATGAAAGCCTTTATTTGTTTTGAGTTCTTCGGGATCGGGTAATTTTTAATGCATTCTACTTTAATGGGATCTGTTCTCAGTCCTTCCGAATCTACAATATATCCCAAATACTTTAACTCCTTTTTACAAAATTCGCTCTTTTTTAAGTTTATTGTTAGTCCGGCTTCTTTTAAACGATAGAAAACCTTCTGCAAAAGCTTTAAGTGCGATTCAAAATTTTCCGAAATTAATATTAAATCATCTACATATCCAAATACGTTATCATCAAATTCTGGGCCAAACAGTTTATCAATTAAACGTTGCAATTCACTAGGTGCATTTTTTAGGCCGAAGGGCATACGCGTAAACTCATAAAGACCATACCCCGGAACAACAAATGCCGTTACAGGAGCTGAAGATTCATCTAGAGCAATTTGCCAGAACGCTTTCGAGAGATCTATAGAAGAGATGAAACGCGCACCCCGTAGCTTATCTACAATCCGAGATACATAAGGTAGTGGGTATGAATCTCGCCGAATGACGCCATTAATTTTACGACTGTCTAGGCAGAATCTCGCAGAACCGTCTTTCTTTGTTACCAACAGAACCGGGCTAGACCAAGCCGAACGTGATGGACGCACAACTCCCAAAGCTAACATATCTTTCAATTCAGCTTCTAATAGGCGTTGACGTGCTGGAGACAAAGGATAGTATCGTTGTTTTATCGGTTGACCCGTGGTCTCGATATGATGTTGTACTAGGTGCGTAAGTCCTAATCCGCATTTTTCAAAAGATATGTTTTCAAATTGTCTAATTATTTTTTGCAGCTTACGATTATCTCCGGAAGTAAGAAAATTGGCTGCAGTAACTTTTCGAATCTCACCCACCGTATTCTTCAAATTACTGCTGTCCACCCTTGGGAACAATTGCGGAGCTAATTGGAATTGTTTCCAAAAGTCGACCCCTAAAATAATCGTAGCTGATAGAGAAGGAATTATGAAGAAAATAATTTTTTTCGTTGTTTCCCTATAAGTTACTGGTACCTCTATTGTGCCAATAATATCCTGACGCTTACCATCAGCAGTTGTGACGAATGATTTACAACTAATTATTTTTAATCCTAAATTAACAAAATATTTGTAAGTGTTTCCACCAAAACAACTTACAGAAGCACCGCTGTCCAAAAGACATGAAAAAATTCTATTCGAAATAACAATATTAACATGAGGCCTTGTGTCATTTCTATTGTGTTCCAGAGGCATAGATGCGTCCATCGTTTGCGCTCCTGAACACCTTAGATTGCCAGAAACTTCAGCCGATTTCCCCCCATCTTCGTACGCAAGATGGTGAAAACCGTACTTTAGTTTTTTGAACTATTGTTACGAGAATTGTTGCCTAATTTTCTCTTCCTACAAAAATTCCACGTATGCCCCGGTATATTACAAAAATTGCATTTCAAATCGGCTCTATTCCCAGGAAAAGAAGAAGAAGGAGATTGATTATTAATTCTCTTATGAAAATAAGCGGTGTTAGTATTTCCCTTATGCGTGTTGTTTATTGCTGGCTTCGCAGTAAACATTTCTAGTTGTTCACAGACAGCAACTAATTTATCAAAGTCGGAAGTGTCACTTGAAGCAAGTACACTTGCATATTTGTTTAATAAACTATGCTTGGCTAGTTTTACTAATTGCATTTCGGATAAATTGTCAACAAGTTTAGAGTTAGCTATTTTTAAATTCGCGACAAAATCTGCTACCGACTCGTCCGATGATTGTCGCATATTGTACAAGTTACGCGACGCCTGCACTTGTGCATCTTCACGTTCGTAACGCGCTAGTAACAATTGCTGCAGATCTCTCCACGTCAGATTGTCTTTACATATAGAGCGAAACCATGTAGCTGCTTTTCCTTCCAGCAAATCACCAAATCCGAGGACAACATCCTCTATTTTTGTTCTCCTGCTTCTACACAATTCTTCTATCTTATACAAGAAATCTCTGACGTCAGAGGGTCCGTCATATTTCAAATCCCATTTGTAAACTCCTATCTCGCCACTTGTTGAATAATAATAATTATTTGTTATATTCGTAACCTGAGATTCCGTGGGTTTATTATTTGAACCTAAAACTTCTTTAAGAGACGCGTTAAATTTACGTGCTTGTGCCCGCATTTCCGCAAGAGTCGCCTCCGGAACGATTTCTTTTTCCTCTAAAATAGTGGACAATTCCTCTTTCGAATAACTGTTAATGTTGTTAATCTCCATTGTAAACAGAATTAAATTACTTATTTATAAATTATCCGAGACGCAAACAATCGTGTACACGCAACACCATCTATTGTCAAAATCATGAATCATTTTAATTTCATTTATTTAAATTTATTTGCATTAGTTTTAGTTACCGACGCCAGGAAATGCCTGTGTCGCAAAAATAAATACCGTTTCTTTCAAGAATAACAATGTCACAAATATGCCAAAAATTACGACAATTAATATTTACCAACCTTCTAATGGCGTGATCGCTGACCTCATGTATGCACACATATACATAAACAATATTATGATATAATTAATAATATTTCTGTATCAATCCATACATCACACCACACGAACTTCACCCATCAATTCTCGAGTCCGTGTCCATAATATCTTAAATATTATTCACAAAAAACGTTGAGCGCCAAAATGTAGCGTAAAAATGATACGACGGCTAATGTTCTCTCATCTCAAGATTCGTGGGTGAGAATGATGGTGAAGTTCAGGGAAGTGGAATGTATTGATTGATACAGTAAATAAAACCCTTGTAAAAGGAAAGAACATAAATTTAATGATTCTATAACCACACCTATCATGGTTTAGCAAAGAAAAGAGTAAAGAGAAGGATTGATCCCAACACGAAAAGGTTCAAACAATAATTGATGGCTCTCATGGTCCGACTCCTCTCCTCAGCATCATGGAAGGCCTCTCCAGGTCCAGATGCTCACCGATCGTAGTAATCTCCAAAAGAAGTCTAGGACGACTCTTCTGAAGCGCCATCCGCCATAGCCTCTTCCGTGGGGTCCAGACAATGGAATATGCAGATGCTACCTTATGTCCTTTTTTGGTCCGCTCATCACTTCTTCCGAGATTTTCACCAAAGCAGCAGGCACGCGCGGTTTGGCTTCATCGCCTCACAATCCGGCCATCGATCAATCAATAAAACAAAAACACACCCACTTCGGGCAAATTTTGTAGACGCCCTCCGACGTCAAACAAAATAGAAAATCAAAAACATAATCTCTCCCAACAAACACACGTCGATCACGACCGCTCCAGTCAGGTTCTCTCGCCCGCCATGTTGAGTTGCTCCCTTCCGTCTGCCGTCTCCCATAGACATCCTCTCACCAATCTCTTCCGTAGACAATTATCCCAATCATAGACTCGGGGTCAGT